>APFE031572166.1:0-16170 GCA_000404065.3 Pinus taeda | reverse complement strand
CCGGGTTGATAAAATTAAGAGACAGGAAGCCCCAGGAGTTGTAGCATTATTGCTACAATACTGGGGCTCACCACCTTGGTAGAATAGTAGGAACTAAAGAGCAGGTTGTCATTTCAGGGGTGTATGGACCTCCTTCTCCAGGTGAAAAAGAAAACTTCCTAAATAGTATGAAAATCATTCGTAGGTTATATCCAGAAGTTGACTGGATAATTGGTGGTGATTTTAACCTAATTAGATCTTTAGAAGAAAAGAAGGGAGGGATAAGGAAAATGGATCACTTTATGGATAAGTTCAATGATCTGATAGATGATCTCAGGCTCGTAGACATCCAGACTATAAACGGGATTTGCACCTGGAACAACAGGAGGGGGGGTAAAAATCAAATTGCCTTCAGGCTTGATCGATTCCTTGTTTCTGAAGGTATCATGAACAAGGATATTTTTATAGAAGCAAAGATAATGCCTTCCCTGGGGTCTGATCATTGGCCAATCAGACTGGAGGTGGACATCAAAGTGAACCAAGGAAAAGGACCCTTTCGTTTTGAATCCTTCTGGCTAAGAGACCCTGAATTTATCAAAAAAGTTGAAGAATGGTGGTGTCAAAGCACGATTCAGGGCAAAGGAAAAATGCGCATGTTTCAATTAAAACTTAAAGAGCTGAAAGAGAAAATTAAAAACTGGAACAAGAAGGAGTTCGACAATATTATGGAAGACAAACAAAATTTGGAAAAAGAAATGGAAACTCTCCAGCAGAAAATGATTCTGGAAGGCAGAACAGAGGAAAGCATCAGTAAGGAAGGGACAATTCTTGGCAAACTTGAAGAAAGAAGGAAGCAGAGGAAATTCTCTGGCGACAAAAATCGAGAATAAAATGGTTAAGGGAGGGGGAAAGAAATACTAAGTTCTTTCATCAAGCTATGATCAAACATAGACAGAGAAACAGGATTCTATCTATCAAAGATAAGAATGGGAACAGAGTGGTTGAGCAAGCTGAAATTGAACAGGTCCTTATTGATCATCATAAGGAAATATTAAGGGAACCCCAAGCTGATAGAATACATGCAATCCAGGACATTTGCTCTGCCATTCCTCGTTTGGTCACTGAAGACCAAAATAAAGCGTTGATGAGAGCTGCCACTTTAGAGGAGATAGAGGAAACTGTGAAAGCAATGAAGAAAGGAACTGCTCCAGGCCCGGATGGCTTCACTGTTGACTTCTTCCAGGTAGGATGGCACTTCCTGGGAAAAGAGATTCTGGAGCTGGTAGAAGAATCTAGGATGAATCAGAAGGTATGGCCTGCCCTTAACTCCACTTTCTATGCTCTAATCCCTAAATGTGATAATCAGGAAGATGCTAATGGTTTTAGACCCATAGCGTTGTGTAATGTTATTTATAAGATTATAACATCTATGATGGCCAAGAGATTAAAACCCCTGCTAGATAAGTTAATTTCTGCTGAACAAACGGGTTTCGTTGAAGGAAGGCAGATCCTTGATGGCCTGGTGGTAAATCAAGAAGTTATTCACTCCTTAAAAGTCAAGAAACAGAAGGGTATGATGATTAAATTAGACTTGTCGAAGGCGTATGATCGATTAAGCTGGACCTATTTGGGAAAAGTCCTGGAGAGTTTTGGTTTTTGTAGGAGGTGGATTGACTGGATTCATAGTTTGATCTCCTCCCCAAGCTTCTCTATCCTGGTGAATGGGATTCCCTCGAAAACATTCTCTGCCTCTAGAGGTCTTCGTCGGGGAGATCCTTTATCTCCCTTCCTATTCATTTTAGCTGCTGAAGGTCTGGGTCGGTTCATCAAGAAAGAAAGAGAAGCAAACAAAATAAAGGGTCTTAAGCTCTGGGGAAATAATCTGTGTTTAACTCATCAGCAATTTGTTGATGATATCATGTTGATTGGAGAGCCAACAGTCAAAGAGGTAAAACACCTCAGAAAAATCCTGGATCTTTTTGCGGAGGCTTCAGGTCTAGAAATTAATAGGGACAAATCTTGTGTCTTCATATTTAACGCTGTGGACCAGGTCAAAGCTCATCTTATAAGACTCTTGGGTTTCAGGAGGGGGGAATTTCCTACTAAATACCTGGGCAACATTTTGGACTTTACCTCCAAAAAGATGAAAAATTGGCAAGGAATTACAGATAAGCTAAGCAACAAGGTGGCAAATTGGGCCTTCAGAACTTTAAATATAGCAGGCCGAATAGTTTTGGCAATATTTGTCCTTCAAGCTATCCCTGTCTACCCTTTATCTATTATGGCAGCCCCCATAGGTATTTGTGCAAGGATAAGAGAGATCATTAGAAATTTTATATGGAGAGGGGCGGATCAGAAGAAAAAATGGGCTTTAGCTTCCTGGTGCCAGTTAACTGAAAGAAAGGAGAAAGGAGGTCTGGGGTTGAGGGACCCTAAGACTCTCAATAAGGTGTTGGGAGCAAAACTTTGGTGGAGATGGCTTAGGGGGGGAAATGATCTGTGGAAAATTATATGGAAAGAAAAATACAATATGCCTGAGTCTGCAGTAGAAATCTTAAAGCGAAAGGATACCCCCAGAGGGTCTTCGGTCTGGGACCTAGCTCGTCTTAACATGGATCTGGTGGAAAAGCATTCCTTCTGGGAGATTCGTGGTGGCAAGGAAGCTAATTTCTGGGAGGATAAATGGCATCAGAAGGAAAGACTAAGCTCCATTCAGGGTCTCCAACAGGTCCGCGACAGAATTGGAAGAGATAGACCTCTCGTCAGGGACTATTGGAAAGTTAATAACCCAGAAGAAAGTTGGAGAACATGGGTGGATCTGACGGAGTGGGACGGAGAGTTCAGCTCGGACCACAAAGCAGTCTTCAGGAAGGAGGTTGAGTCAAGAAAGATTAAAGCCCGTAATGGCAGGGATATTCTCCGTTGGGGGAATTCTATGAAAGGCTCGTTCACTATTAAGGAGGCCTATTTCCTAACCTCAGTGCAATCTGGAAACAAAGAGAACCCTGACTGGAGAATAGTTTGGGAAAGGAATTGGTGGCTGAAAGTCTCCATATTTATCTGGCTGGCATCAAAAAACAAAATCCTCACCTGGGATCGGATTCAAAAGAAAGGTTTTATTGGCCCATCGAGATGCTGTCTGTGTAATTCGGAGGGGGAAACCAGAAATCATCTGCTAATAAATTGTCCCTTTGCCAAGACCCTGTGGATAAACACCAAAAGATCTTTTGGTAAACCTGAAAATGCCCCCCGTGAACTCAATGACGTGGTTTTCCAATGGAATAAGGAAGTCTTTCAATGTAAAGTAGTCAGGAGAGCTTGGGACCTCATCTCCGGATTTATCCTCTGGATGATCTGGAAGGAGAGGAATCGCAAGATATTGCAGAACTCAGCAATGGAGTCGGAAGTCATTTGGGGAAAAGCAATTAAGCTTCTGCGAGAAACAATCTTGGTGGATAAATGGGTTGGGGAAGATTGGAAGGCCAACCCGATGGAGGAAGAAATCCTGAACAGATTAAATTTAAAATTCGAAATGGTTTTTCATAAACAGAATCCCAATCATGAGATGCGGTCTAACAGCCCGGATAAATTCTGCTATCCTAAAGAAAATTTCATCAAATTGAATTTCGATGGGGCCTCTAAGGGGAACCCGGGCGAAGCTGGCTTTGGTGGTATCTTCAGGGACAACAGTAATCAGGTTAGATGGATTTTTGCTGAGTGGGGGGGGGAGATGACAAATAATGAGGCAGAGTTCTGGGCTCTGCATCAAGGCTTACGAATTGCGGTCAGAAATGGATACTCCAACCTTGAAATCACAGGGGACTCTCAGATCGCGGTGGAGATGTTGAAAAAACTCTGCAATGGCCGGAATTGGGAAAAAGTCTCGAGTAGTTGGCGATCAACCGGAATAGTACAGGAAATTGCAGAGCCCTTGCCTTGCTTTGAGTATAAGGTGATCAACCATGTGAGACGGAAAGGGAACTAGGCAGCTGACTTCCTGGCGAACTGGGGATGCAGAGGCCGGCTTCAGCTCGGTGGATGTCCAATGGAGAGCGGTGTGCGGGCATCAGGAATGGTCGGACCTGGCAACCATCATCAAGGCGGATCATGACCAAGCCACCGGTAGAGAGGTGGAGAGCGATGAGCTGGAGTGCAAGAGGGATGTGGAGAGTCTAGCCCATGTAGGCTCATTATGATTAAGAGCCCCATGAGAATGATACCGCTTGTGCGGAGCCTTGGGGAAGGATGGAAGTTAGGACAGACAGTTAAAGAACGTCAAAGAGGCCTGGGAGAAGAGATCGGTGATCGACATGGGAGATCACATCGAGAAGGTACGAAATCTGAGGAGAATTGTTCGCCTTACATCAACCCAATGGCAGATCCGAACTGGCGTGGTAAGGGCGAGTACATGTCAGAGGTTGTAAATAGTAATAAATCAAACAGGATGGTTGATAGGAATTGCCATGCTTGCGGGAACAGATGGCAGGATTCGGACAGACGGATGGATAGTAGGAGCAGGCTCCAGGATTCTATAAAAACCTGCATGCAAAGCACCCACCCTCAGAGAATTGCAACTAGTTTCAGCAGCACGAAAGGCGTCACTGGTTGTCTGAGGGTCTCCTGCATTTCTTTCAGTCGGCATTCGGTGAACGGAGTTATGGAAACAAGAAAGAAGGCTTGGCTTGCAGAGGAAATGGAAGCTGCGCGGACCAAGGTGGCTGATAGGAAAGGTAAAGGGATTGTGAAAGACGACGTCCCGGACGAAGTCTTTGAGGTCCCAGATACTTCAGACGAGGGAGGGAGCAGCGACCCGAGTATGAATGCTGAAGAGTGGGAACGGTATGCCATGGGTGTTAGTCTGCGAAGCCGGCGCGGCAGATGGGTTCCTACGCGCGGGCGTCGAAGGAGGGTCAGTCAATGTGTCTGCGAGACTGCTCCTAGCCGTGGTCAGAACAACGCGGCCAGTAAAGCCCGGGGCAGTAAGAAAGAGGTCCCTGAGCTGAGCCGTCGTCCTGGCAGGAAGGCCAGACAAACCTTCGAGCATAAAATCCAGCGGGCAGAACGTGCTTACGTTCAGAACACCAACCCTAAAATCAGGCGCATCATCCAGAATATGGAAGAAGAGGCAATTCAGGCTCAATCGGAGTCGGAAATGGAGGATTGGGAGTTGCTGGTTCATGACCCTGGTAATACAAGAGGAAGGATGTCTCTTTTCAAACAATCCCTTCATATTTATTGGGTAATGAAACGGTTGCTGGCCAAAGCTTTGGAGCAGGTGGCCTCTGAAATGGCTGAGATGGCTCAGGGTGTTCCTAACTTGAGGCTTGAACTCCGCATCCTGCAAATCTCCATGGAGATGCAAGGGAAGCAGCTAGAAGAGATTCAGCAACTGCTCAAGTCCAGCCAGCAGAGGAACTTCAAGGAGGACTCTCCAATCTTTGCTAATGCAGTTGAGTAGTCTTAGTTCTTGTCTACCTTCTGATGATTTTGCGGTATTTAGATAATTTAGTCAGCTTCCCTCTTTTTGTAATGGACAGTCTATATATGCATATCAGTAGAATTAGACCAGGGAAGGACTGTAATGTCTATTTAGCCAGGAAAAAGAGACTGCGGGACTTCTTTTTTTGGTTTGGTGTTAAAAACTTTAGGTGGACACCCTACTCGGTTTCCCCTGGTGGGCGAGTAGCTGGTCCACTAATTTTGATGTAATTTTCTGATATGTTAATAGAAAATGAGAAGCACCACCTTTGCCTACAAAAAAAAAATTTTGCAAACAATTTTTTTTAAATCCAAGTAATATGAGTAAACTTGGTACAAATATTGATATTGAGATTTCAAATGTGGCAAGGTAATAACTTACTATCAATAACTTATTATCTACGAACTATATATCTTCTTCTTCTTTTATACATCTTTGCCATTAATTATTCTTTTATACATCTTTATCATTAATTATTTACGAAGTGAGAATACTATATGTTTTCATGGCCATTAACAATAATATTCATAATTAGCAAGTACTAGTAAGATTGTAAGCAGTAAGGAGTAAGTACTAGTAAGATTGTAAAGTTTGGATGATTGTAAATAGTAAGTAGTAAGTACCAGTAAGATTGTAAAGTTTGGATAATTGTTTTCATTTTAAATTTAATTTATTTCTTATAAATTTATTGTAAACAATGTGGACTTACACTCTGTAGTGATTGATTGTGTGTTAATTTTCATATGCTTCTGAATAGGATATGCATGGGTGGCCTTGCACGATTAAGAAAGAAGCACAATTGAAGCAAAATTCTAAACAAATAGAAAAGCTTAAAATAGATAAGAAACAAGCTTAAAATAGATAAGAAAGACAATGTAGAAAGACAATGTATGAGTTATTACTTGTCTCAAAATTTGTGACCTGAATGTGACCTGAATTTGTAACCTGCAACCAGAAAATTGAACTTGCAACAACCAGAGAAATGAACCTGCAACCCAAGATTCTGTTAATCCTCTAAATCCGCTAATTCTCTCTTGGGAAGACTAGGATGTTGTGACTGAAATAGGAACCGAAGGAAAGAACAAGAACCGAAGGAAATACCAGAGCGTGGGTCTTTTCACACCATATTTAGATCTACTCCATTTTCACACCATATTTAGATCTACTCCATTTCTGACCGAGATTTCCCAATGAATTCTTAACTCCTTGAATACGATGATTTACCAGAGATCCCAGAGTCTCACACTACTATAATTTTCTAACTTCTTCTGCCCAAATCATTGTGGTTCCTTTGGTAGTATAGAAACATATAGCAAAAACATATAGCAGGGAAAGCAAACAAACTCTCTAACAATATCTCACTGGTACTGAGGTATCCCTTATGCAACTAACTTGATGTCGTCCCTCATGCCTTCATCTATCAAGTGGATCAAGCAACAACTATTCACCTGGAACCAGTTGATCTGTATCCTTGTCTTTAGTTGCCTTTAGTGGGCATGCAAGTGTAATCCATGCGGGTGGGTTCTCTTTGTTTCATGCATGTGTAATGCGCATGGGGTTTCTGCGCATGGGTTTTCCGTTTGGCACATTCCATTTTCTAAATTAAGAAAATGACACATTACATCTAGCTTTATTAAATAAAATTTAATAAAATGTTTAATTTATATTGGAATTCTGTTGGGTTTTCAGTTTGGCACATTCCATTTTCTTTTATCTTTTCTTAAATAAAATTAAGAAAATGGCACATTGCTCTATTAAATAAAATTAAATAAAATGTTTAATTTATATTGGAATTTTGTTGAATGGCTTGACAATTAGTTTATTTTATGTTTTGTTTACCACTTAACCATTCTATAGCTCTCAACGAACTCTTAGGTTTCATAATCATAGCTTTCCATTTCATTGTTTTTGAGTGAGATTCATAATTAGGTATGTAATGTTTGACAGGAAATACAACAACAACCATAAAATTAAAGCAATTGCTCTGAATCCATGGAGTTGCAAACGAAGAGCCTAAAGGATCCAATTCACATGAGTATGGGATGTTTGACAGGAAATACAACAACAACCATGAAATTGAAGCAATTGCTCTAAATCCATGGAGTTGCGAACGAAGAGCCTGGAGGAGCCAATCCACATGAATACAAATGAAATAAAACCTTTCATATGCAGAGTGGAGCAGGCACGGGAGCGTACGAGAAGCAATGTACATGTATGTTATTTTGCATGGGAGCCTACAAGAAGCAATGTACATGTATGTTATTTTGCATGGGATCCCAATATTAGCCTTCAATGCTTCCATTAGAATATCCAGTGCTTAGGATTAGGAGTGTGAAAATAATTCTCAGTTGCTGCTATTGAAGAGATATTGAGCTTTGTTATGTATTCTGTTGTTGAGATATTGAGCTTTGCTATTTGAAATAGTAGATCAAACTAATTACCAGAATCCAAAAGCAAAAATTATTTTTCATTTTTCATAATAAATGAATTTGACTTCTTAATCTACCAGAATCCGAGAATTAAAATTATTTTTCATTCTTCATAATAAATAAATGCCAAAAATATTTTTCATTTTTCAATTTTCAGTCAACGTTATTCTAATACTCCCCTGAAAAATAAGAGATATTTTTACATATTACCCTTTTATTTCAAACTCGACAGGGACTATTCCTACTTACAACAACCCTTGTTTTATATCTTAATTTATTGGTTAGGTTTCGAATGAACTATTTTCAACATACTTGTGTTAGAATTAATGATACTATCTCAATAATGGAAATAATATTTCACAAAAAAAATTTAAATCTCGATAAGACTTTAACAATACCCCACCTTTACTAGCCTAACAAGTATTGTTTAACCCTTCTTGAACTTTTCACTTTCAATATTTGTCTATTCATACATTTGGCCAAGATAATGGAGCACATAAGATATTTTTACTGAGATTTGGTCATGGTAACAATAAATAAAAGAAGAAAAGTATGAAAGAGAGTGTCGGTGGGAAATAGACATAGCGGTAGCAAGAGAATTTTATCGTATAGTTTTCAAGCGATACTCCAAACTGTGTTCATTAAGGCATGATGTATATTCTTGTTATAAGGCCTAAAAATTGTGTATATACATTTTATCTAGATTCTCATAAATGGGAAACATACTTTCATATTACTCACTGGTGTGACCCATAAGAAGGAGAAAGAATATTCCATGGCACCTTGGGTTCATTGATAGAGAACATTAATAAAGCTTACCTTTTAGTTATATTGCTTATTATTTTGAAATCAATGAAAATGGCCGAGGTATGGTTATATATTGGTCACATAGTATCATTTAGTAATGTATTATTACTCCTTGCCTCGCTAAGGATTATGGCATTTACCTTACAAATCAAAGTATGTTGCTTTTGCATTATTTTGTAATTTTAACCAAATTTTCAAGAGAATGTTTAAAATTTCTATTTTCATGTAACCAAAGTTTTAGGGAAATGCTTAATATTTCTATTTTCGAGTAAATTTAAAAATAATTTACTAATTTTCTAGAAAAAAAAATTTCTAATTTTCGATTGGATGAATAATCTCTGATGGGACAAAATTCTTATGGCGGAAAGCATTTTATTTTTGGTATTTTACAGTTCGTGACAATTCATTTAAAAAAAGAAATACTATTTTTCTGAGTGGCCATTATGTCGGTGAGTGCTCTGACACTAACACTAATAGTGACACTGTTATGATACTACTCTACCCAATGATGCCATAAATGACATGGTTGTAGTTCCTTTACATTGGGGGGAGGGTTGGGGCGCTAAGCAAATCTCCAATTAATATTTCCTTGTGCGGAGATGGATATTACTTTTACAAATTTTCACATATCATATTATTGAAACTATAGCTTTAACATTTTATTAAATTCATGAAATTAATCATATTTTTACTAGTAAAATTTGTTGCTACTTTGAGTTCCATGAATAGGCATGGTAATACAATGTAAAAATCACCAAACCAAAATATTTAACAATTAATGTGCAAATCTTTGCATATAAAGCAGTGTGCAAAGCTTTCTGCACAGTGAAAGCTTTGCACAAGCAAAGCTCCACACAAGTCTAGTAAATGTTTTTAAGGTTTATTTCTTAGCAAAGGCTAGGAGATAAGTAAGAGATAACTATTACTTTTAGAGATTTCCACACTGGTAATGACATCACCGAAACTATAACTTTAACGTTTTATTAAATTCATGAAATTATATTTTTACCAGTTAACTTAGACGACTATTACTTTTACAAATTTCCACACTGGCAATGGAATTATTGAAACTATAGCTTTAATGTTTTATTAAATTCATGAAATTATATTTTTACCAGCTAATCATCTCTTTCAAAGAATGTAAAATTAAACATTTAGGAAGGCATGGTAATACAATGTAAAAAGTGTTGAAGCAAAACAATTAACGATTACAATGTGGAGAGCTTTGCATGTAAAGTAGAGTGCAGAGCTTTGCCTGTGTGGAGCTTTTTACATAGTGAGAGCTCTGCATAAGCGAAGCTCCACACAAGTTTAGTAAATATTATTAAGGTTTATTTCTTAACATGATCTAGGGAGCTATGTAAGAGACGGATATTACTTTTACAAATTTTCACACTCATAATAACAATATTGAAACTATAACTTTAACGTTTTATTAAATTCACGAAATTATATTTTTACTAGTCAGTTTAGACAACTATTAGTTTTACAAATTTCCACACTCATAATGGCATTATTGAAACTATAACTTTAACGTTTTATTAAATTCATGAAATTATATTTTTACCAGTGAATCATTTATTTCAAAGCACGCAAAATAAATCATTTAGGAACATGTGGCATTGATTTTTTTCTTTTTTTTGAAAGAAAGACATGTCAACTAAAGTTTTAAAACAATATGCTGAGCTTTGCATGAAAAGAAGTGTGCAAAGGTTTGCATATGCAGAGCTTTCCACACAATTCTAGTAAATATTTTTAAGGTTTATTTCTTAGAGAGCTAAGTAAGAGACGACTATTATTTTTACAAATTTCCATAGATCATACTTTTACCAGTTAATCATTTATTTCAAAGCACTTTATTTGAATTGGTAGTTGATGTTGTTTTCCCTATTTTTACTATTAAGTAATATTTTTCATTAAAGCTATGCACAAGTCTAGTAAATGTTTTTAAAGTTTATTTCTTAGCATGGGTTGGGGAACTAAGTAAGAGATGACTTCTACTTTTACTAATTTCCACACTGGTAATACTATTATTCAAATTATAACTTTAATGCTTTATTAAATTAATGAAATTATATTTTTACCAGTTAAACATTTATTTCAAAGCATGTAAAATTACGCATTTAGGAATACGTGGCGTTGATTTTTTCTTTTGTTTTGAAAGGAAGACATGTAAACTAAAGTTTTTAAACAATATGTGGAGCTTTGCATGTAAAGAAGTGTGTGCAACTTTCCGCACAGTAAAAACTCTGTACATGCAAAACTTTGCACAAGTCTAGTAAATATTTTTAAGGTTTATTTCTTAGCGTGGGTTGGGAAGCTAAGTAAGAGACAGTTATTACTTTTACAAATTTCCATAATGGTAATGACATTATTGAAACTATATCTTTAACATTTTATTAAATTCATGAAATTAATCATATTTTTACTAGTTAATCATTTATTTCAAAGCATGTAAAACTAAGCGTTTAGAAACACGTGGTATTGATTTTCTTTTTTCTTTGAAAGGAAGGCATGCAAACTTAAACATTCGTTAACACTTGGAGTTTAAAGTTTTTAAAACAACTGGAGTTTAAAGTTTTTAAACAATGTGTAGAGCTTTGCATGTAAATCAATGTGCAGGGCTTTCCACACAGTGAGGTTTATTTCTTAGCGTGGGCTAGGGAGCTAAGTAAGATATGACTATTACTTTTACAAATTTCCACATTGATAATGACATTATTGAGACTATAGGTTTAACGTTTTATTAAATTCATGAAATTAATCATATTTTTACCAGTTAATCCTTATTTCAAAGTATGTAAAATTAAGCATTTATGAACAGGTGGCATTGATATTTTTTTGAAAGGAAGGCATGTAAACGTAAACCCTCATTAACACCTGATGTTTGAAGTTTCGAAACAATGTGTGAAACTTTTCTTGTATGAAGCATTCCACATAGAAAAAGCTTCACACAAGTCTAGTAAATATTTTTAAGGTTTATTTCTTAGCATGGGATCCCCAGTTAATCATTTATTTAAAAGCTTTCAAGCACAAAGGCAAGCACCCTAGGTGCGCCCACACAAAGGAGTGATGCCTATAGGTAGGGTTGCGTGCATGATTCGATGACATGTGGGTGATTTGGAGCACCAGGTGACATGACAACACGATCAGTGCCACGAGCGAGTCAGATGGATGGTGCTGATGATACATGCGTGAAGGGTGTAGGTCAAGCGAGATGTACAATGAGCATGAACTGGGCAACATGAGTAGTGGTCAAGAATGATGTGTGGAGAAAGAAAAAGCCACGGGTGGGGTAATATATGCGATGGAAGTCACCTGGATAAGACGTGTGATGGGTAGAACGAGCGTGGGTGAGTTCGGTGAAATGAGCAACAGGGTAGCATGATATAAATGGAAACATGGGCACCCATGCCTTTGGTGCACTTGCATGATGGGGGGGTGCACAGGTGCTCGATGAGACATTGCATGTTGGGTGTGCTGGGTGCTCGAACAAAGGGGTGTGCCTACATGACACATGGTAGGTCAATCCGACTTATAAAGGTACACCCACCCAAACAAATGAATGGAAAATGACACATATAAGTAAAGAATTGTTAGGACCTTGAGTTGTCACCATGGAAAAATAGGGGTCCATGACAATCCTTGGTGACTTATAGACCATGTGCGTCCAAGTCATGCAATGCGACATGTGTGGAGCACATGCATGACATGTTGGACACATGGGTTGAGTGTTTGGAAGATTGGTTGGACGAAGTAAACCTATGGGCATCATGCAAGTGCACGACAAAAAGGTGAGTGCCTTGGACATGCCCACATGAAGACGAGGTGCCCAGGTGCCCATAGGTAGATTGTGTGAACAAGTCAACAAGAAGCGGGTGAGTTGAAGCATCAGGCAACAAGACCACATGATGGGCGCCATGCGTGAGTCAGGAAGATGATGCCGACGATATGTGCACAATGGGCATGAACCATGCAATATGTGCGATGAGCATAGTCAAGCTACATGAGGGTTAGTCGACATGATGTGTGGAA
This sequence comes from Pinus taeda, assembly GCA_000404065.3. Taxonomy (NCBI): domain Eukaryota; kingdom Viridiplantae; phylum Streptophyta; class Pinopsida; order Pinales; family Pinaceae; genus Pinus; species Pinus taeda. Next base: position 3,441 of record APFE031572166.1, on the reverse strand, counting down.
TAAGAAAGGGCGAGTTCGGTGAAGCATGCGGAAGGGTGACACATGATACATGATGATGTGGGAACCCAGGCACCTTATGGGGCATTGCATGTCGGGCACGAGGCATGTAAACTCAAACATTTGTTAGCACCTAGTGTTTAAAGTTTTTACACTGTGTGTGGAGATTTGCATGTAAAGTAGTGTGCGAAGCTTTGCTTGTGCAGAGATTTCTGCATAGTGAAAGTTGCACATAAAAAAAACTCTACACAAGTCAAGCTATAACTTTAACCTTTTATTAAATTCATAAAATTAATCATATTTTTACCAATTAAACATTTATTTCAAAGCATGTAAAATTAAGCGTTTAGGAACACATGACGTTTTTTTTTTTTTTTTTTGAAAGGAAGGCATGTAAACATAAACATTCATCTAAAGTTTTTAAACAGTGTGCAGAGCCTTCTACACAATGAAAGATCTGAACAAGCAAAGCTCCATACAAGTGTAGTAAATGTTTTCAAGGTTTATTTCATAGCATGAGATGGGGAGCTAAGTAAGAGACGACTATTATTTTTACAAATTTCCACAATGGTAATGGAATTATTGAAACTATAACTTTAACGTTTTACTAAATTCATGAAATTATATTTTTACCAGTTAACTTAAACGACTATTACTTTTACAAATTTCCACATTGGTAATGACATTGTTGAAACTATAACTTTAACATTTGATTAAATTCATGAAATTATATTTTTACCAATTAATCATTTATTTCAAAGCATGTAAAATTAAGAATTTAAGAAGACGTGGTGTTGATTTTTTGTTTGTTTGAAAGGAAGGCATTTGAAACTAAAGTTCTTAAACAATGCGTGGAGCTTTGCATGTAAATTAGTGTGCAGACCTTTCCGTATAGTGAAAGCTCCACACAAGTCTATTAAATATTTTTAAGGTTTATTTCTAATGTGCGCGTGGGATGGGGAGTTAAGTAAGAGACAACTCTTACTTTTACAAATTCCCATAATGGTAATGACATTATTTCACCACACAAGTCTAGTAAATATTTTTTAAGTTTATTTCTAATGTGCACGTGGGATGGGGAGCTAAGTAAGAGACGACTATTACTTTTACAAATTTCCATAATGGTAATGACAATATTGAATCTATAGCTTTAACATTTTATAAAATTCATTAATCATACTTTTACCAGTTAATCACTTATTTCAAAGCATGTTTTTTGGATTGGTAGTTAATGTGGTTTCACCTAGTTTTACTATTAAGTAATATATTTTTATTTAAGCTCCACACAAGAAAAGCTCCACACAAGTCTATTAAATGTTTTTAAGGTTTATTTCTTAGCATGGAATGGGGAGCTAAGTAAGAGACCGCTATTACTTTTAAAAATTTCTACATTGGTAATGACATTATTGAAACTATAACATTAACATTTTTATTAAATTCATGAAATTATTTTTTTACAAGTTAATCATTTATTTCAAAGCATGTAAAATTAAACATTTAAGAACACATGGCATTAATTTTTTTCCTTTTTTTAAGAAGGAATACATGTAAACTAAAGTTTTTAAACAGTGTGTGGAGCTTTGCATGCAAAGTAGTGTGTGGAGCTTTACTTGTGCGAAGCTTTCCACACAGTGAAAGTTGGACCACACAAGTCTAGTAAATTGTTTTAAGGTTTATTTATTTGCATGGGCTGGGGAGCTAAGTAAGAGACGACTATTAATTTTACAAATTTCCACAATGGAAATGACATTATTGAGAATATAGCTTTAACATTTTATTAAATTCATGAAATTAATCATGTTTTTACTAGTTAATCATATATTTCAAAGCATGTAAAATTAAGCATTTAGGAACATGTGCCTTAGATTTTTTTTCTTTTTTTTGAAAGGAAGGCATGTAAACTTAAAAATTCGTTAACACCTGGTGTTTAAAGTTTCTAAACATTGTGCATAGCTTTGATGTAAAGAAACATGGGGAGCTTTTCATGTGCATAGATTTCCGTATAGTAAGGTTTATTTCTTAGCGTGAGATGGGGAGCTAAGTAAGAGACGACTATTGCTTTTACAAATTTCCACACGGGTAATGGCATCATTGATTCTATAGCTTTAACATTTTATTAAATTCATAAAATTAATGATATTTTTACGACTTAATCATTTATTTCAAAACATGTGAAATTAAACATTTAGGAACATGTGGCATTGATTTTTTTATTTTTTTGAAAGGAAGGCATGAAAACTTAAACATTCATTAACACTTCGTGTTTAAAATTTTTAAAAAGTTTGTGGAGCTTTCCACATAATGAAAGCATCGCACAAGTCTAGTAAATATTTTTAAGGTTTATTTCTTAGCGTGGGATCCCCAATTAATCATTTATTTCAAATATTTCAAGCACTAAGGTGGGCATCTGTTATAGACGTATTTGGGCACTGCAACCCCAATCATATATGTCCATAAACTGAGGGATTATGAGTCCCTAAAAGTGATGTCTCATACCCTAAAGGAACAAGGTCAGCTGATTACATCATCTCCCAGAAGTTCTCCACGGAAAACTGCTCAGAACTGGTCAAAACTGGACCATACAAATTGCTCAGTGCTAAGGGTGCGATGCATCTCACCTGCTCAGTGCAAAAAGTGTGATGCATTCTGAAAATCCATTCTGTAGGGTGCGATGGGCAAGAGTAGACAAATGGTAGAGACAAGTTTGCAAGGTGGATGCTCATGGAATCTTCCAGAAACTTCTCTTTGTGACACTTGCCTCTCTGAATTCACCCAGGAATGAGTAAGAGATCATGAATCTCCAAGTGGAACCAAGAACTATCAGAGAGAGGACACTAATCAAAATCCTAGAAGCTGAATCCACCCCCTGCAAATATCTATATATGGATCCCTCATCCTAGAGATCCAGAGGTTGGAATTTTGAATCTTGTAAGGAAGTTGCTGTTGTTTCTTGAATTCATAGTGTGGTGATCTAAGCTTTCATGAGGTGAAGAAGGGCTTTCATGCTGGGAGGATGATGTTGGGTCAGATCAATGGGTTGTAATCCTCTCTTCTACTCTTTCTATTAATAAAGCTATTCAAGTTTTCCTCCACATTCTTGTATGTGTTGATGATATATGCATTTGTGTGGTCAATATATATCTGGTCCTATATTGTTTATGATTGTAGATCCATGTACTTCGATAGTATTATGCTGCTTTGACTTTACAAGTACTCTTTGAATCGGGGTAAGCAAGGAAGGAGCGGCAAAGATCTGTCAGAGGGGAGAGGAAACAAGCAAGGAACCAAGCGAAAGACAGAGGTTGGTACTCTTGCTTTCTTCTCATCTACTTCTCATAAAGGAAAACAAAAGTAACTTTAGTTTGTTTGTTTCTAAGATAGCTACCCGTCTTAGTGGGACTAGCAGCTCTGAGTGGACACTAGATTTCCCGATAACATCATGTG
>APFE031572146.1:2006-12111 GCA_000404065.3 Pinus taeda | reverse complement strand
ATTACAGGGCACGGAACATGAGTGCAAAGGCCTGGATAAGGAGCTTGAAGGCAAAATTGAGCAAAGCAACAAAAGAGGAAAAAGAGGCAAAAGAGAAATATCAACTTCGAATCTTGGCTGATGCTTCTATGGCCCAGCTTAGAGAACCTCCAGCTCAAATTTCAAGAAATTTGGGACAATTTTGGTCACATGGAAATATAATTTTTGGTCACAAACACAGGTTTTTTCTCCCTATGCACAGTGCCACTGGCGTGACGCGTAGGATTGAGAGATCCAATTGAGAAAGGGCTTGCATTTTTGGATTCAAAATGAAAAATCACGACTACTGGCACTCGGGCAGGAAATTTGGGCATGATTTGAGTCTCCAAGAGGTCAAAAACACCCAAAAAATGACCTCTCTGCCCTATTTTGACACACAGGAAGAAGTCTTGGGAGAATGAAGATTTGGAGGGGCAAATGAGCTCCAAATTTAAAAATTCCACTTGGGTTGGAAATTAGACAGGATAGGCTTTCCAACAAGCACACTTGGGCACATTTTGAACTCCTAAAAGTGCCTCAAAACTGGCCCCAAAGTGGCACGGCGCATATAGAAAGTGGTGCGACGCATATAGGAAAAAAGGCCCAATTTGCCTCTATTTCGCGAAATTTCGATTCACGACTTTTCATAAGTGGGCCCTCTCATCTACACTTCACTTTTTCAGCACCTAAAGTGGCATTTAAAATATTTTCACTGTAGATTGGCTTCTATCCAAGTGGCAAAGGAAGGCAAACAGTCACCCCAAGCCATTTGCCATGTTTGTAACGCTGCACATGTAGCTAATGGTTGGCTTTCCATCTCCATTTTGTAATGATTCGAGTAACTCCCCAACCCTTGGGTGTTCTATCTCTTCATGGCATATTCTATATATTGTATGCAAACTATTTGCAAAGGGTTGGTTGGCTTGTAACTTCTGGGAGACTGTGGGAAAGAAACTCTGTTTCTTCATTGTATATTTTGACAGAGGATTAATGAAAGGCACCGGCTTTGTTTCATGAGATTCATGTGGTTATGAGTGTAGCAAATGTGTCTCTTATGTTTCATATGTATTTCCTTATGTTTCATAATTCATTTCATATTCATTTCCAGTGAAATTTTCTAAGTTAGATAAGGTAGAATTCAAATTTATTTCTCTGCCTGTGGGAAAGTTTCATGTTCAATGTTCTTTCTTCTATTGAAAAGGATTCATGTACTAATGCCCTTTTCACTCTCCTAAGCAATCTCTCCACTCCGTGTTGTTTCAAACTAAATTGCTGGACTCTCCACCTATCTTGCCTAACGAAGTAATCTGTGCCTTTGTATTAAATTCTCTTTTCATCGTAGTCCATTGGTCCCATACCATCTAGAAACACAGTCATTCATAAAAATCGTTTCTTGTATCCATATTCACTTACTAGCCTAAGATCAATATTTCATTGTAAGTCATATCAGACCATTTTGTTTATCTATTCACTGAGTGTGACTCGGAGAGAGCCCTCTCCTATTCTGGTAGGGTTAGCTACCATACTAAGCATGGTTTGTGGTTACCCTGAATTTTGCCTTCATTCCGCATAAGGTGGATTTAGGTGCTAACATAGTGGCGACTCCACTGTGGAACGAAATCAAATCCCCTTTCTTCTTAATAATTCTAAACTTTCGAATGATAAGTTTAGGATTGGATAGGCTGAATAAATTGGTTGTGTCCTTTGATTTTTCTCAATAACACGCTGGCTTCTAGAAGATACACCAGAGCTAATATAGATCCAGACCCTCCGCACATTTACGAAAATCCCAATTTTATTCAAGAATTCGTCGTCAAGAAAGCTCTATATCGTCCGTGTTCAAATCTCATTCATGCCCGAACATTTTTGAGTATATTGAAGAGCTAGAGTTTGATGAGCAGTTTGAATTATCGTTGTTCGAAACCAAATTCGAAAGGGCGGTTGACTCTATTGTCTAGAATCCATAGTTTCTTGTAGACTTGGAGACGGAAAGGGCTAACTGGTCGATTGATAATGACATTGTAGCTCAGCTTCAAACTCCAATTGCTAGCCCCTTACAAACTGTGCACACTCCTCCAACACCTCCAAGGAAAAATCCACCGAGACGGATGGCTGCCCGTTTTGCACCCCTTGTTCTACCTCAATTTCTAGATGACATGCCTGCAGATTATCAAAGCAAAATCTCGTTTTTTGATGGCACTCCTAATGGCCTTACTGCTTAGCAAGACGTGGACAGAATGGTAGACTTCTATGAACTTCATGAGATTGATGCGGAGAATGTGGCAATGAGACTCTTTGTACAGACATTTGCAGGTGAAGTGAGGAAATGGTTCAGAGGATTGCCGACTGCATGTATCACTACCTTGGCTGACCTACAAAGACAAATTTTAAACCGATGGGAAGTGAAAAAGAATCCTCTTGAAATTTTGGCCGAATATGAGCAAATCAAAAGAAGCGTTGGTGAGTCGGTCCAAGACTATTGCATTAGATTCAATTCAGTTTATAACAAAATTTTAGATCATCTAAGGCCACCTGTGGGACTAGCCATGGTGAAGTTCCTGGATGGATTTGATGCTGACATGGCTTATCAATTAAGAGAAAGAGAACCAACCACAATGGAAGACATGCAGAAGATAGCGGTCAGCGTTGAAGCAAATCTGCTGACCAAGAGAGCTAGAGAAAAGGCAGAGAAGAAGGTCACTGCAAAGGAAGAATCTTACTCGGTAGATCAGCTACTTCGTAAGGTAAAGCAGATGCTTGAAAGAGTGAAACTTGACAAATCGGAGGCACAAGTTAGAAATCCTAAATTTTGTGGCCAGTAACAAGTACAATATAGAATAAAACAGAGAGATCAGCGAGCCCAAGGGTAGACTACACAACTGCCAGTTCAGACACCTTTGCAGCAAAATTTTGTGCATGGACCAGAATCAGATGAGGGTGGGAATGTAATAGGTGAAGAAAATCACCTCTTTACTCCGGATGATTTGCCTATTTATCTGACTGAGGAAGAGGAGTATGCAAAAAGTTCAGCTGTACACAAAGACGTAGATTTCATTCTAGCAAATGACACCATCATGGAGGAAGAACAAGATGAGTACCAAAGAGGCTATATGAATGCTTTGTCTGCCCAACAGTAGCGATATTCACTTAGAAACAGAGATGTGTTGGTCAAACCAATTCAGAAAAAGAAGGATGTTGAGGCATCAAAGAATGATTCAGCAGATACACAAAGGAAAGGAAAGGAGGCGATTGATCCAGATAGCAGCAAATCACCATCAGTAGAACAATCACATCAGCAAGTTGCATCGAAAGAAAAAGAAAGGAAAGAAATCCCATTCAAAGAGGTAGAAAAGATTCCCGCTTTTAATTTAGAGAATGAGATTTCTAAATTAAAGGTATCCATCCCCTTGACTGAAATAATGAAGAACAATAGTTATAGAGGAAAAGTATCTAAAATGTTGAATTTGGACCCAATGTCTGACATGGTGAATGTCGAAGATGATCAACCTGAAATGATTTTTGGGCCAGCATCGAATGGTGAGTCTCCTGATAGTGATGTGCCACCCTTCTATATCAGTTTGAGATTGCATGATTTTGTGTTACATAACGCCATGTTCGATTCCGGGGCTTCTCACAATCTCATGCCCAAGGCTATCATGGATAAGCTTGGTCTAGACATCACCCGGTAATACCATGATCTCTATTCATTTGATTCCAGCAGAGTAAGATGTATAGGACTCATCAAAGACTTGGTTGTGAGTTTGGATCAGCTCCCAATGAATAATGTTTTGATGGATGTTGTTGTAGCAGATATTCCTCCCAGGTTTGGCATGCTTCTTTCCAGGTCTTGGGTAGTGAAATTGAAAGGGACACTACAGCTAGATTTCTCCTATGCAACGATTCCGGTGTTTGGAAAAATGAGAAAATTGTATTGGGAACAAAAAATGAAATACATGATCACAAGCAAGGAGAAACCAATAAATCATCCAATCAACTATGTACATACAAATTTAGAGTCTTTTGTTTTGTATTCAAATAGTTTTAATGATATAGATAGCCAGTTAGTAGAAGCAGATGATATTTCAGAAATAAAAGAAAATTTCAGAGGAGTTTTAAAGAAAGAAGAACAAGAAAAGCACAACACTGTTGGGCAATCAGCTGAAAGTAATGGACAACAAGCAAACAAGGAACAACAAACGGATTTTCAACACTTACAAGAGGAGGAGGAAGGCTTGTGGACCATGGATTTCGATGGAGCAGTGGGAAATGATGGCGTTGGAATTGGAATTTGGGTACGCAGTTCTTTCTCCGCCCCGAACAAAGTCCCTAGTAACATGCGGGTATGCTCTTACAAGTTGGCTTTTGAGTGTTCGAATAATGAAGCTGAGTATGAAGCTTTGATTTCTGGTCTAAAGATTCTAAGAAAGCTGAATGCTAAGAGGATTTCAGTATATGGCGATTCCGAATTGGTTATCGAGCAGGTCAGAGGCGAATATCAAGAAAAGCATCCTAGGATGCGAGCTTATCGTAATGCAGTTCTAGACATCCTAAAATTATTTTTAGAATACACCTTGACATGCGTGCCTCATATACAAAATAGTATTTCTGATGCTCTTGCCAAGGCAGCAAGTAGTTTGAAGATCCCAATGAACGCCAACAATAAATTTGAAATCCATGTCAAGCATCATCCAACCGTTACAGACAATCAGAGATATTGGCAAGTGTTCCAAGATGATGAGGAGATTGATGATTTTATGTAGAACAAAGGAAAGTTCAAAGAGACCTCAATTGATGTAGAAAATGACTATGGTAAGGTTAATGGTACAGGTGAGGTGCAGATCAATGAAATGGATGTATTGCAGCTAAAGAATAACGTTATTCCCAAAGGATTGATACCTCTAGAAGAACTCTTTGATCAAGATGATGTAGCCCGCAATCCAACATTGCAGCTAACAGAGAAGGGTGTGGAAGAGGTCAATATTGGAACAACTATTAATCCTAAATTGGTAAAATTGTCCAAAGCATTGCTACCAAAAATCAAGGACAAATATATCAGTCTGATGTCTTCATTTGCAGATGTGTTTGCTTGGGATTATTTTGACTTAAAGACATATGATACCATCGTAATTCAACACACTATACCCATCAAGCCCAATCAAAAACCATTCAGGCAGAAGTTGATAAGGCTAAATCCAAAGTTGCTGCCATCTATTGAAAAAGAGATCAACAGGTTGTACAAATCAGGGATCATTGTGCCAATCAGATTTTTGGATTGGATCTTTAACTTGGTGCCCGTACGGAAGAAGACAGGTGAGATTCGCTTATGCATTGATTTTATAAATTTCAATAAAGTTTCATTGAAGGATAACTATCCACTGCCCAAAATGGACCATATACTTTAGTGAGTAGTGGGAGCATCTCGTATGTCACTACTTGATGGTTATTCCAGATATAACCATGTTTCTGTCCATGAAGATGACCGAGACAAGACATCATTCACCACTCCATGGGGAACCTTTCATTACGCTAAAATGCATTTCAGTTTGAAGAATGTGGGTGCCACATTTCAGTGGGCAATGGACTTGACTTTTGCAAATGAGAAGGATGTCTTTTTGGTGGTGTACCTAGATGATTTGACGGTGTTTTCCAAATCTGATGAAGAGCACATGCACCATATAAAAATTGTCTTCCAAAAGTGCAGAAAATGTGGCTTGTCGCTGAATCCAAAGAAGAGCTTGTTCACCATGGAAGAAGGCAATCTACTCGGGCACATTATCTCAAAATATAGCATTCGTATTGATCCAGCACGTGTGCAAGAAATTTAGCAAATCGATCTGCCCTTGAGTAAGAAAGAGATACAATCGTTCAATGGTAAGATGAATTTTCTACGCCGCTTTGTACCTAATCTTGCTGAACACCTAAGAGAGATGACAAACATGCTTAAGAAGGACAGCCAAGTGAAATGGACGGAGGAGGCTGTAAAATATTTTAATTTGGTCAAATTGGCTCTTTCCTTAGCTCCGGTTCTAGTTAGCTCGGACTACACTCAGGATTTCATGTTGTTCTCATTTTCTTCAGAGCACACTATGGCAGCTGTCTTATTGAAAAAAAGAGATGATCATGAAAGACCCATTTCATTCTTCAACAAAGCTATAAGAGATGCAGCCTTAAAGTACAACATCATTGAGAAGCAAGCCCTTGCACTTGTGAAGGCACTGAAAGATTTCTGGGTATATATTTTACATTCTCATATTTTGGCCTATGTTCCTAATGCTGCTGTCAAAGATGTCTTAGTGCAGACCGATCCGGAAGGAAGAAGAGGCAAGTGGATTGCAACCTTGCTGGAATATGATGTGGAAATAAAGCCCACAAAGCTGGTGAAAGGATAGGGGTTGGCAAAGTTAATGGCTGAATCAAACTTGCATGCTTTGGACATAAATTTGATCCCTGCCTTGTCCGATGAGAATGAGGAAGGATCGTCAATTCAGGTATCAGAAATGTTTGCTATTTCTCCGTGGTATTCATATATCATATATGTGCTTAAAAATTTATCACCACTGCCCAGCATGACTAGAAACAAAGTGAGAACACTCAAGTTGAAGGCTGCCAAGTTTTGCATTCTAAATTCTGCACTGTATTGGAAAGATCCCAGTGGCGTTTTGTTAAATTGTTTGGTGGAAAAGGAAGCAAAGAAGGTCATGGAGGACTGCCACCAAGGAGACTGTGGTGGTCATCTTTTTTGGAAGTCAATAGCAAATAAAATTATGAGAACAGGGTACTATTCGCCGACGTTGTTTGCTGATGTATATAAGATGGTCAAGTGCTGTCATAAGTGTCAAATTTTCGAAGGAAAGCAGAAGTTACAGCCTCTACCACTCAAGCCCATTGAGCTGAGTGCTCCTTTCCAGCAATGGGGGTTGGATTTCATTGGTGAAATTCATCCTGCCTCTTTCGGTCAGCATAGATGGATCCTCACAGCGACAGATTATTTCATGAAATGGATTGAGGCAATTCCCACCAGACAAGCTACAGATGCGGTAATCCTCGCTTTGATTGTCCGAATAAGCTAATCACCAATAACGCAAAAGATTTCAAATCAAAGAGGATGGTAGAGTTTTGTCATAAATATCACATCATCTTGGGTCACTCAACAACCTATCATCTACAAGGCAATGGATTGGCAGAGTCTTCGAACAAATCATTGGTTAACATCATCAAGAAGTTGCTGGAAATAAATAAGAAGAGCTGGCATAAGAGGTTGGTCAATGCACTTTGGGCAGATCGGGCCAGTCAGAAGAAATCCATAGGTACGTCATCGTTTGATCTTGTTTATGTAGTTGATATAGTATTTCCTACCTCTCTCGCTACCCCGGTGGTCAAAATTCTTCAGGAGGCCGGCAGTGACGAAGATCCTATGCAGAGAAGGTTGAATCAAATGGTCCACTTGCAGCAGACCAGAGAAGAAGTTTTCAAGAACACATCCAAATTGCAGGAGAAAATCAAGAAAATTTATGACAAAAAGGCAAAGGTGGACAAATTTCAGGTGGATGATGTGGTGCTGAAGTGGGATGCAAGAAATGAGGAAAAAAGAAAGCACGGTAAGTTCGAGAATCTTTGGAAAGGTCTGTTACACTGAAATTTGTCACCATGACTATCTGCAGTTAATATGGCTCCATCAATAGTCATATTATCCTCCTTGTCAAGCCTTATACCTCTGCTCTCCATGTCAAACTTCAAAAAGAGAGAAAAGTCATTAAAAAACATGTTTATCTCTGGGTACGCAGGTTCTCTCTACCTTGCCTGCGTGTACGCATCACTTGAGCTCTTGTACCTGCGTACTTGTACGCTCTGTAAGTCAAGGGATGGGTGTGTAGTCCTGTAAAGGTCAAAAGGCGTGAGTTTCATCTTAAAAAAAGTTACTTGTGGTCATTTCTAGAGCATTCTAGAAGATTGTTTGACGTGTATTGAGCGCCTCCAGATGGTTCATGCATCCCTATGAAAGAGGAACTTATCCCATCAAGAGAGGAACTACCCCATCCAAAAGAGGGAGTATCCCATTGATGTTGGACTTGAATAACTTCCTCTAGAACACTATAAATACAGGCATTGGGCCAAAGGAGGGGAGGTTGAAAGCTGAACATTCCAAAGGGTAGATGCTGCTGGAATTAGGACTTCCTTGTAAACTTGTGAGGAGAGATTACCATCCTTCCTTGTTTCATTTGGAAGTGGGTGAGCTTGTCAAAGTAGAGGAAAACTCTTACTGGACCCTGGGAGGAACTTGCACAACACCAAGGCTCAGGTTGTAATAGTTTCTTTTGTTTCCTTAATACAAATAAGTCCATTCTTCTCAATGATTTGTTGTTAATGAATTGTTTCATATACTCCTTGGTCTATATGTTGAATATGCTTTGTTTTATGGAATATTCAGGTGTTATGTTATCGTTTGATTGTTAGTGTATGCAGGTTTCAAAGTGAAGGAGGAGCTCATCTAGATCAATGAAGCTAGGCTGCTACAACAAGCGTTGGACCTAAGGTAAGATCGAAAAACACTTGGTTTCTAATAGGATAATGTATATTTAGAGAAGGATTGCTCTTACTTGTTTTGTTTGTCACTAGAGAGTCTTAGACTCCTAGGGAGATTAGTTTTGTCAGCAAAAATAACTCTTTCCGCATGACAAATTGGCGACTCCACTGGGGAATCCATTGATGTGCTTGATTTTTCCTTTGAGTATTACTTTGATCTGAAAAGAGGCTTGTTCCTTTTGTTTTTTGATTGCTTGACTGTGTTTTTGGGTGGGTTAGCTTAGGGTCGAGTTAGAATTTAGTTTTTCTTCATTTTGCAGCAGTACGCACCCTCTGAGTTAGACACAGTGCGTACTTGTACGCATTGTCTCTTTGCACACAGAGCGTGGACGCACCTGGTTAAACAGGTTGCCTGCGTACCCTATTAAAATTGAGAAAATTTCAATTTTATCCCTTTTTTCCTTTTAAATTTTGTTTTTCTTAGTCTTTACTACCCAGATCCACTGGTTGTCTGTCAAAAATCTTCACCTGCACTTGTCCCATTAGTGTCGAAAATTTTAGTGAAATTCATTGAAGTTTTAGCATTAGGGTTTTGATTTTTTGTATTGGTCCTGTAGTGACTTTAGATTTAGATATCTCTGGTTTTGTCACTCTTCTTAGGAGTCGGACCAGTCGTAAAGTCTACCCGCGTGAGCGACCTACCTTTGTGTTGCCTCTTTGCGAAATTTCAATATAACTTGTTCATTTCAAGTTGTGAATTTCATTTTCAAAAATAACAAAAAGAGTTTGAGTTTTTGTTTTGATTAGTTTGTGATTCTGCATAAACTAGTCCTTGGACTGATTGTTGCCAAGTAAAACATCCCGGAATCATCTTAGTAGGCTTTTTCTTCTTAGGTTTACTTGTTAAGGAAAGTTAGGTAAATTTCCTTTGATTTGCTTTTTGAGTGAATTTTTCATAGATTTTCATAGATCTTGGAATTGCTTTGATTAGATTAGTTTTACATGCTTTATTAAATAGGAAAATATAAAAGATCTCCTTTGCAAAGTTTGCTTTAAAGTAGCATTTGAAGTCTTGAAAGAAAAAGGAATTTTTGTGAAGTAATGAGTGGTCATGTTTTGTGCGCTTTGAAAAGATAAAGAGATTGTTTCTTTGATTGTCTATTAAGAAAGTTGTTTTATCAAAAGATTGCATTCTCTCAACTCTCTTAATTAGAAAATTCATTGAAAAGAAAAATAGTGTAAATCATCTTAGGTGCATCTTTTAGAGAATTGGAGTCGAGTCTATACACCATCAAGTTTCATCTCCATCACCTTTGTCTTAAAGAACAGCCATTAAAATCAACGCTTAAAGTAAAATTAACTTAGAAATTTTTATTTTTTCTAGGGCTCTGAAGCACCAACATAGATCAGGCTAGTGTCTTGGAGTAGGTGAGTAATTAACTCTCCAAGACTATTAAACCAAACAAGTAGCTTATTTTGTGATAGGATAAATCCAGCTGTTACATTTATATTCTGGGAAAGCTCCTCTTAAAGGAGAAGCACGAGCTCGTGTCCGAACCAGTGA
>APFE031572135.1:1705-23375 GCA_000404065.3 Pinus taeda | reverse complement strand
CTAGAGCAGCTCCCGAGAAAACACTGGTCCTCAAAAGAACAACCATAATGAACTTCCTTGAGAAATAATTTCACCTTCTCGAGATGGTTAAAAGTACCTTTCAGTGAAAATTGAATTATTCAGGGGTGATCCATCTCAGGCTCCATTATAGACAATTCAGTTCTATTGCTCCACCTCCTCCAACCATGTGGAAGCGATGCAAATAATTTTCCAACCCCCCACTACTTCAGATGGTTCATCCTTAGGTTCCAACTGCTTATCAGCAAGCATCAACATCATCTCGTCATTCCTGAAAGATTATTCTTATTGTGCTATCCATGGCCTTTTTATTTCACTTTCCAGTTATTTTTACTCTGTGATTTAGTAAGTTTTTAGCAAGACATTTTATTATGATTAGAATGGCTTTTCTCTCACGCATGCTATAATTTTGATATGTGATTTTGGAAATGATGGAAAAAAGCAAGAAAGAATATTTCTCTAACGAACTATGTTTAAAGGTCTTTGTATATATATGTTCTCGACAAATGAAGACTGGTTTAGAATTTTGAAAAGAAAAGTCTATGTTATTTTTTGGAATGTTTAAGCTTCTTTGATGGATGTATTACTTAGATTATTAATGAAAAACCAATGGTGATTCCTTCATCCTAGGATTACACTGTGTCTTCTCTATGTTGTAATTTCATAATGTTCATGTCCCTCTCAGATTCCACGTTATGTAGCTTCCAGATATGCTTCCTGCTTTCTTACAGATTCATTTGAGTTAAAATGTTAGCACAAATGTCTGTATGAGTCTTTGTAAACTAAATCTTTAATTGTGCTCCGTGAGTCTTTGAATCCATTCCTTTTGCATATTCATCACGTCTCTCTAAATCTAGAGAAGTGTGGATTTCTCAATATTTCAAGCTCTACGTGATGGGTTACATCCTCTCTTTCTTTCTTCTTTCATACTAAAGTAATTGATATGTAATTCCTTAAGCTGTATGGCCTCCTTGATTTATAATTTATTCTTCTGGATATCATGTATATAATAATGTACAAAGAAATCATGGATTATGTCTTTCTTCGATGATTGAACCAACTAAATTCTTTTGGTAAGAAAAGTTATAAGTGATGTCTCTATTCTTTGAAGAAGTACTAGAGACACATTAGATATAGATGTTCTAGGAACTAGTCTCTCAACAATCAGAGTATGTCTCTAGAATCCACAACAAATGGAAACAAGAAATTCTAATTTAATTTTTCCTTGAATTAAACTGAGAATTAAAATCAAATTCTATTCTCATAGCAACATGTAAATAGTTAATTAAGTTTATTTAACTTAATTAGCTTAGGAATTTCGAGTTGGAGGTCTTTTTTTATTCATGTATATGTTCTTCCTAAATTTTAGGGGTCCAATATGAGTTTAAATTGAATTGGAAATTACATCACTCAGCTTACTGAGTTAAGATCAGTTAAATTAGGTATAAAATATTTGAGGAACTAATAGAGAGTTAACAGTCAGTTGGTGCACTAGTGCATTCAGAAGTGTCACTCTAGTTAACTAAATATTTCTTGATCAAAAACTCATGCATGTCCAGTATGAGAAAGACCCAGTTGAGATTAGAGTGTAGGACAATATACTATCAGTTGCATTATTTACTGGAGTGTAAATATCATGGATCCATCAGAGATTGCTCATATGTTTGGATTGTGTAGTTTTGAAAGCATGAATTCCCTTTAAATACAATTTGTTCATCCTAGGAATTATGTAAGAGATAAGGGGATTGGAGAGTTTCATAATTGGCTAAGTGTTGGTCAAGAGCTAGCTTGTGAGCTGAGAGAGTTGAGCATATTAATGATGAATTGTTCTAGTGATAATAAGCTTTGTATCTTCACTCATACTTTTGATATATGCAATACAAATAGCTGGGTTTAGAGTAGTGGCTTTCCCCAGATACATCTTGTGTTATGTGCCATTCATTTGTCTTCTTCTTGTTCATATTTCTTTCATCGATCTATTGGATTCCATTGGTTGAAAGTAGAAGTATATTCTTGTCTTGTGCTTTAGTAAATTTTTTGAGCTTGTGAATCTACAAGATATTCTACAATTGGTATCCAGTTATCTTCAAAGAATTCTGCATCTGGCCTACCATACAATCTATATTAGATTATTTCAACCATCTGATATGATTTTATTAATAATTTGGTTTTATATATCACATCATTTCCAAATCAAAACTTGTTGGGTTCTTTCCACTAGGTATTTAATATATTGATGTTAGCAAAATTCATCTTTGAACATGGTATTCAGAGCATGTTTATCATTGATAAAGTAGTATTGTAGGAGGCTGCATACTAGATCACAATGGGGCTTACATGAATGATATTTTTCATTAAGTTACTATGACCTACCTTTACCATATATGTAGGGCCATATTGTGTTTTGAATTTTCGATAAGTAGAAGTAGAAGCTAGTGATATAGAATTTTTCAATTTTTCTACAATAAGCTTTTAAAGATAGGATACTAGGGGTATATATACAATCCACTACAATTAAATAAAGTACACGTGGCCATAAACCCAAACCATTGATAAGGAGGAAGAGAAGGTAAAGAATTGTTACAATGATTCCCAAAATGTGGATGCAAACAAGGAAGTTGGCAACTCTCAGCCCAGGATAAATCCCAAAGATACAAATGGAGAATCCTCCCAAAGAAAAGAATCTAAAGAGGAGAAAGCTTCCATAAATAGGGAAAGGTTGAAGGAGGAAAAAAAGAAATAAATATTAAAAAGGGTGAAGGCAAAATGTGAATGATCTGGTTAATGGTTATTTTCTTTATGTATTTAGCATGTGTATCTAAATATTGTGTTGTTTCTTTCCTCTATATTGTTTATGTATTCAACATGAATATATGAATATTGTGTTGTTTCTTTCCTCTCCCAGTGTAGTGTCTAGTTTTTAGGTCTCCTAAATCTTGGCCCCTCCTAAGATCTAGATCAATGAAATGAATAAGCATGATGATGAAAAGAAGATGCAGGAAAAGGAAAATAGAAAATAAGAATAAGAAACTAAAATTCAAGAAGAAATCAAGGTAAGGCAAGAATAAGATAAAATAAAATAGGAATAAGTAACAAAGAAGCTTGAAGAGGAGATACTTGCAAAATAGAGAGTGGACAAGCAGTCCTAGAGAGACTCTAGAGAAAAAGAGTAGGCTCATAAGAGAAGAAAAATCCATATTACCACCCATGAATGTTGAGCTTCCTATTCCAATCACTAGAGGATGTCTACCACTTAAAGATATGGGCATATTACATGAAGAGAATCATTGAGTGCCATATCTCTCAAGTTTCATATTTGAACATGGTATAAGAAAAGTTCTTCAAGATAGATGGAGGTACTCTTTTGAAGAGTTGGCCACAATAATATGAGTAAATATTGAAAGAGATATAGCATTGGATACTACAACCAATCCTATTCTATATTGTAGCAGAGAAGAATGTTGAATATCTAGTAAACAAGGTGAAGGAATTGGAAAATGATCTAACCACAATAAAACGAGAGAATGAAATGATTCACACAAAGGTCCAATATTTGTCTACCCGATTTCTAATGAGGATGATTTCAAGGTATCTACATTACATGAGATCATAATCATAGAGTAAAGCATGAAACAATTATATAAAGAAATGATCTCTCTTCAGAAAACAAGTTCTTCACTATTGGCCATCTAAAATGAGTACAAAGTAAAAGGAGCATTGTTGAAAGAAACCTTGAATATGGCAGACATCATATATGAATGGGATGTAAATTATTCCAATACACCCACAAAATTATTGAGAATGGATGAAATATGCAAGGGAAGAGATAAGGAAGAATTTAAGGTGACCAAGAAATCTCAAGAAAAAAAATAGGGAAGTAAATAACCAAGTGTTGAGCCTCCAATATTACGTTTTTTTATTGTTTTATCTCTCATTTTCACCCATTTTTATCACTTCTTCTCATACCATCATGTAAATTTCCATTATCATCTCAAATGTATACATTTTTCTTTATTAAATTAGTTTGATTAGACATAAGCTACTGAATTTTGCATACTCTATAGCTCCTATAACATTCTATTGTTGATTTGAATTTTCAATATGATCCCATGTGTCTTAAATTATCTTGAGCATACCCACAGTTGAAAAATGTTGTAGAGATGGAGATTTAGCTATTAGCCATAAGTAGAAGTTCACAAGTTCAACACATCTCTCAAGTCAAACCTTTGGTCAAAGTAGTTATGGTGCACTTGTCACAGTCAAAATATCAAGTGAGAAAGATCAATAATCAAGAAAATTAGGTTCAAGAATGAATATTCATAAGTTTGAGTATGGTAATTGATGAACCTTTGTATTGCACCAAGGATGTTGCAACTCCCAAGGGCTTCTCAACTTATATTATCAATCTGGGGTTTGTACAAACTTAGAGGTGACAGTGATATATGCACAACAATTTAGGTTCTACTCATGTCACCCTCATTCAAGTAATTATATTAAAGTGTTATGAGACAACTCCTCCAACTAATTATAGTGAAAACTTCTTATGAAAGCATAAAAAAACATGATTTTAACTACAAAGGTGAAAATGTCATTCATCAAATGTAAATGTTGATTGAAATTGCATGAAAGGAAAAAGGCTAGTCTATTTGCAAAAGTAAATCATGCTAATTTACTTGCACACTTAATTTAAATCAATAACCTACTTGCAAGCATCATTATCTACTCACACTTTCTTGAAAATGAGGAATCCAATATTTAACATACCTATGAAGAAAAATAATAATTCCAAGTATGTTTTGCTATTTGATGCTTGTAGTGATTAAATTATGAGGTTGAAGTTGTCCTATAGTATTCCCTAATCATCAAATCACCATTTGGGGGCTGTTATTAAACTTAACTATGCTAGAGTCAAATTATGGAGTAAAATTGGTTGAAGAAAACAGTGTTATAGGTCTCCTATAGGAGGTGCTATAGGAGGTCTTGTATTGCCACATGAGGCCCTGTTTTTCTACAAGAGGAGGGTACGAGAGACTTTTTAGGACAAAAATGGTGTCTTGAAGGATAATTAATGTAGATTAAGATAAAAGGAGGCAAATGAAGGGTTTGGGAACCCCTTACCCAAGCCTAATACCCTTCATAAGTCTATCTTGCACCAGAGTTGATGCCAACGATGTCCTTCATCTACCTTAACATAGCGAATTCAAAGACAAATTTTGGAAGCAAGTTGAGGTGCCTAAGAGGAAAATGAAAAGGTCCATGCGGATGTGGAAAGGTGTTCCCACCCCTCAAAACCATCCCAGTTCCTACAACTTGCTAACTAC
This sequence comes from Pinus taeda, assembly GCA_000404065.3. Lineage (NCBI taxonomy): Eukaryota > Viridiplantae > Streptophyta > Pinopsida > Pinales > Pinaceae > Pinus > Pinus taeda. The sequence continues at coordinate 18,036 of APFE031572135.1, read as the reverse complement.
ATGCATTAAATGAACATTATTGTAGCAATGTAAATAATCATGGAAAAGATGAGTTGAATTTTATTGAAGCCTACTATAAAATAAAACACAACTCCAATTGCCAAACCAATGCCATGAACTCTTAAGTTGCAAAGATTAGACATGCATATTAATTTCAATCTAATACCTAATACTTTCCAAGAAATCATAAACAAATATTTTTAGTTGTTATTTTGGATCTTTTCAATCACTCTTCCCACAAGAGAGGTGATAGGAAAGACAACAATTATAAGTTTTATGATATAAAATCTACGAAAATAAGGAAATGATTTCAATACTTTGAAACAAGAACAAGAAATAAATACAAGAGAGGGATTAAAGCCTATGGGTTGGGTGAAAACCTAAGAGTTTTAGCCCTCCAAGAGTAACTCAGATGTAGACCAATAGTAAAATTCTCATTAACAGAAAATCATAGTCACATACATCTTGAAAAATAAGAATGAAAATGTCAAGCACTAATCTCAAAGTAGCTACTCCTAGCTGCAACAAAAATTCAAATCCTAATGAGACTCTTGGTTGGTTTATTTTTACAAAAATGTAGTTGATCGTGATTCTCTTGAAAAGAGGAGTGATTCCCTCCAAGATCTTGAGATTTGTGGATTTGATCCCCCTTGATCTTTAGACGTACTTGGAGTCCCTCAGTTTCTAGTGAATTTGAGTTATGAGTGAGGATTCTATGATCTGAATCCAAGTTAGAAAGCTAATGAGGTGGAAAAGCCACGTATATTCTCTCTTGGTTGTCTCCATCAAGCCTCTGCATAGTAAATGCCTCCAACAATGTTTCTTTTCCTGCAAATTGACCACATTAGGCCATACAATATGACAAATACCCTTTATTATTCATACTAAGCATATTATGGATAAAAATGTGAATTAATGTGAGAAAAGGATAGCTTTAAGGGTTGGAGGATAGCATAATGAACTTCAAAACATACCTATTGATGGGACCCATCATCCCCCCCCTGTTGAAGGTGTTTATCGACCTCTAAATAACTCAGTCACTAGTATGAAGCTCATTCATGACCCTGGTGACATCTATGACATCCCAAGGCCCCTCAGATGATGTGCCCTCCCATGGATGGAAGCCTCCATTTGCCTCTATGTCTATCCATTCATTTTGTTCCTTTTCTTGGTTTATTCCTTCTTGCAGGATGACTGAGTTTGAGTCCTATCCATATGATCTTCAACCTTTGCATGATTCTTTTGTATAGTGGGGTTCTCTCCAAGGCATTCCTTAGTATTTTTGGGGAGTGATATTGTATCAGTTGTAAACTATGAGGTATAGCATGCCATCTTCTTTGGCAAGCCTGCAAACTTTCTATCCCCATCATTCTCAAAGTGCCCTCAAAATGTAGGATGGGTTTCTCTTGGGCTGCTATATACCTAAGGGCCAATTCAGGATCAGAGGAGATGAGATTCTAGTTGTTGATGATAGCCTTAGGGCTCAATAGTTCTATTATGATATATAAGGGATCCTTTTATCCCTTTTTCATCACCATTTTACTTTTTCGTCCCTTATCTCCTCATGGGTCAACTAGGAGGCTAATTCCATAATTTTCATGTCTCCCAATCTTGATTTGGGGTCCCAGAAATTCATGTCGGTGAGGATCATATTGTGCATGTAAAACTAAGCCAATTTGGATCTATCCTCAATACTTGCTCCTTTGAAAAATTTAATGAATTTCGTGTAGTCTTGGAAAGAAAGGAAGACCTATTTTGCTGATGTCTTAATTTAGAATTGATCTGTAATGGAAACTTAAAGGTGATATACAAATTGAAAGTGAAACTTGTATGTATTTTGGGTAATGGATCAAGTTACAAAAAAATAAACAAATCATTTTTAAACATAGTTAATAGCCAAAAGAGATGCAAGTTTTTGGAAATAATATTGAGAGGGGGGGTGAATCAATATTATCAGATCAATAAAACTTTTTCATTTCCATATTAAGATTCATATGTGTTGCAACAAATGTATATCCAGTAAACATATGATTCAGTTAGTTGATCTTTAATGAGTGCATCAAAACATTATTAACCACATGAGCAGTAAACTGGAGTAGTAAAATAGAACAGATCATCACACACAAGAAGCACACATAAACACCATGATATAAGGTGGAAACCCAATGTGGGTGAAAACCACCTGCTGCAAGTCGTCTCAATATTCTTTAATAAGAAATATCTTTTACAATAGTTTTGAACTGGTGCAGACTTATACCAGTACGGAGGCTTCTACCTGCAGAAGGCTACAACCTTCTCTCATTCTCCAGACTGTCCTGGAAGGGAGCTACAACCCCCTTTGCTCTTGTACTAGCTGATCCATTTACTACTACGCAAGTTGCTACCTACTGAAATGCTCCAACCTTTACTCGTTTTCCAGCTGCTACTAGAAGGGCGCTACCACCCCCTTGGCTCTTGTACTAGCTGATGTACTAGTACATAGGTGCCGACATACCGAAGGCTAAAACCTTCTCTTTCTTCCTCTAGGTACCACGTTTCATAAATTTTCAAACTAGATACACTGAAGCACAACACCATAATCTGAAAGGCCACGTTTCATCCAACTTTCATACTGGACCCATCTATATCATTGAGGCACACAATCACCTAATACTGAAACAATACTTTCACCAAAACCAACCTGCAAATAATTCCCTATAACTTGTAGCTGTTTTATACATTTGTCATACCCAAATCATACCATACATAAACATACGTCAATAATTAAGATCTAGTCTATCAAACCAGATAATGACAAACAATCCTTAAGATCTCAATCCATCAAGTATTAAATAGATCTGCAATCAACCAACTTCGTTGTGCATAAACTGAACCAATATAGCAAACAAATCTGAACTTTGAACACAATAGTAATAGATAAAACAGCTAAAACGTATTTCAAGTAGAGTCTGCAACTTAGCCAATAGAATCCTGCGGATGTCCGCACTTCTGCTGTGTCGGACCTGCGCACTTTCGTACCAGCGCCTACTACTCACCTGCGCACCTCCGCATCTTCACCTTCTGGTAAGTTGCGCACTTCCACACCTGCACCTTCTGGTCAGCTGCGCACTTCCGCACCTGTGGCCATAGCTCGTCTGCACACTTCCACACCTGTGACACTTCTGGGCCTGCGAACCTTCGCACCTGTTCCTTGTTTGCACTTGCAGTCCTGCAGGTATAGACAATTTTTAGACTTCAGGAATACCCCAGACTATCAAATCTACAGATCTGATCATACGCCGAGGAGATCTCAACCCATCAGTAGATCCGACTTGTAATCCTCATTTTTCTCCTTGATTTAGATCTAGCTATCACTCACCAACTGATCACCAGAATTTCAGATCTTCTTCTTCTTGATATATTCAACACTTGAGTCCCTCAGCCAAATGATCTCCTTTCCTTTTTATAGGCTAGGCCTTTACTCAAACCATGGTCCAAAACCATAGGTATTCAATATTAGGAACCCAATACCTTGGATCAATACTTTAGATGCAAAACCACGGACCAAAACCATAGGATCAAACATGTTGGGCTAAATACCATGTACCACCATAGGATTTTCCACGTGCGTGCGCTTTTCTCTGCATGAAAGTCCGTGCATTTTAGGTTCGCACCTTTTGTGCGGGAGACCTGCGAACATATCCACACTTTTTGAATGGCATGCCTATGGGTCCGCACCTTTTGAATGGTGCACCTGTGAACCCCTTATTTTCTTCCATTCTAAGAGGTTGATCATCAATCTTTGCTACTGGCCTATTGCACTATTATCTGTCACCTATATGAGTTGCCATCAAGGACAACACTTATCTCATAATGCCAACAATCTCCCCCTTTGGACTTGATGGAAATGCTGACTTGTCACGTTATGATCTGTCATCTTGATTCCTTTGAGCTATCCTGCATCCCATGTATTATGACACATCTGATATCTCTTCTTAGTTATATATATATATATATGTGATTTGTTCTTCTACAATTGGGTTTCCATCAAGTACAACACATGCATCATAATGTCAACAATTTCCCCCTTTGGACTTGATGGCAACAACACCAACTCACTCTCCCCCTTTGACATCAAGGGCAAAGGCCGAACCAAGATATGCTCTTTCCTTGATAATCATTCCGCTGACCATACTCCCCTTAAGTACCTGCTGAAATCTCTGAATGAGCTCCCCCTTTGTATATGCCAAGGTGTACCAATCTATCCATGCTCCCTCTGAGTACATACTAAAGTCTCTGCTTTGCTTAAGTGTGTTGTTCATGCTTCCCCTGACTGTAAGCATGTTCTGCAAAAAGATGTTCTAAAAGAACTTGACTCCATACATCATAAAGACTCATACATATAAACATCTACCAACCAAGTGGGGGTACATCAATAAAACAAATGAGGATACATGATAAAATAAGAAAATTACATCATCCATCCCAGGCATAGTGGGGAAACCAACATAGGCTGTTACATGACCTTGATAATGACACAAATATTTCATCATCCTTCCTATGTATAGAGAGGTACAATTTTCTTCATATGAGTAGAAGACACACTAGATAGAGACACACTATTTCATCATGAGACTTGATATCACCTTTACATTGAATGATAGAGATCAAACATCTAAATAAGACCATGATAGTCCTTAGCAACTATCATACATAGTCAACAACATGTAGAGCAATAACCTGTTTATGTCCATTAGTGTATATAGCATCAACCTGTGACAAGACATGTCAGCGTCAACTTTATCAAGAGTCATCCACATTATATCATATGTGAGAAATACCACAACCATCATATCAACATCAAGATCTGCATGATCCAAGTATCATCACTTGGGAATATATGCATCGATCAACATATGTAAGTATCAATCTATCATTATATCACCATGACTGCATATTTGAGTAATCATCCATGTATTCACCACTATGTATCTTGAGCTCAATATCATTTGTCAAGACTTCTTGATATCATCAACAACAACAATCCTCATTCATATGAGCATCAAGATCTTTTGAAATCTTGCATCATGACTATATTGTATGATCTTTATGCATATAACAACAACAGCATACAAGAGGCGCATCACCAAGTACATTGTACTTATCCTTATCCTTATAATCTGATCTGAACATCAACTATGTAACCCCAAGTATCATATGACAACAATATATAAGCATCACCATCAAGGACTACTAATCATAATGCCATCAATGTAGCATATGCTCCTCTGAACCTGTGCCATTTGTTCACTGTCAGATCTGATCATGCATATATTAAAACGAAGTATCTAGAACATCATCATCATCAAGCTAGGATCAAAAACAATTTTAACAACATACAAGTGTCAAGACATAATGGATTGAACCATATCATACCCTTTTTCTGAGCCTGTCCCCACTGCTTTCCCTTAGACTGACATATACACGACTGTCTAGTGTCTAACTCGCGTATATACACGACTTCCTTTTATGGTACATGCATATGAGATTTGGAACACTGATGTTCCACCCTTTCAGCTTCCTTTGAGTCTGTCATGTCTATATACTCTGATATGCCACATCTTTCTGGTTGTACTTCTTTCTTTTTCCATATCTTCAATTGTGATGATGTTTTCTTCTTTTGGTATGGTGCTCGTACTTTGTTCCTACATTCCTTAGCTATATGTCCAAGATTGTTACATGCATAACATCTTACATGTTTCATATTCCTTTTGTAGCAATCAATAGCTCTGTGACCAAACATATTGCAAGCAAAGAAATATCCATTAAAGTACCTTGAATGTGATGATCTTTCTGCATGATGGTCTTGAACCCTTCTTCTTCTGCATCTGGCTGCAACATGTCCAAGATTATGACATACATAACATTCAACATTATTCATAGGAGGAGTAAAAGTTTTTCTTTGAAGAATTTCTTTCCTTGGTTGATGATGAGATTGACCTTTAATATCCTTATTGAGCATTTCAGATTTTGCAGTAGAGTCCCTTGTCTTACTTTGTGAACTAGATTCACCTTCAATAGATTCATGAAAACCAAGACCAATTTTGATAGCAGGAGACCTTTGACTATTAAGAATATCATCCAAGACTTTAGTACTATCTTGAAAAATGTAAGAGCTTATCCTCTTCTTCTAATTTACCTTTCAAGATATTTACCTCAACTTGAAGTTGTTCTTCCTTTTCTAGACATTTCTTCTTCAAAATTTCTTCAGATTTTCTTCCTTCTTCCACTTGTTGCCTTAGTTTGAGAATCTCCTTTTATTTTTCTTCATTCAGATCCTGCCGCATTTGATGAATTCTGAAGGCACATTCTAGCTGAGATTTGAAGCTGATAACTTCGTTTTCCTATTTTTCAATAGCTGGGAGTAGATCTTTATTCTGCTTCTTTGATTCTTCAAGGTCTTCCTTTAGCGAGAGGATTGTAGCTTCAAGACTTTCATAGTAGCTGGATCTGTCTCTGAGTTTCTTGATTGTTGTGCTCCTTTCATTTACTTCATTTCTTAAAGATTTCACTTCATCCTGCAACTTTTGACATTGATCTTCCTTGTCCTTGAATAACTCCCTTACCTTGTTTCCTTCCTCTAGTTGAACCTTTAGTTTGGTAGCTACTTATTTGTAGGCACATTCCCTTTCGTTCAATAAATCTTGTTGATCTCTGATTTTGTCAGTCAAGCTTTTAAATTCTTCCTCTATTTGATATCTTTCTTGCTCACCCATAAGAGCATATTCATTTGTTTCATTATCACTTACATCATCTCCAAATGGCTAGATAGCTGGGACATCAGAGGATAACAAATTCATACCTGATAGTTCATCTTCATTCTGAAATGATTCTGAAGTGCTTCTTCCACATAATCCCCAATCGATCCTCCCATTGTCATAACTCTCTTAAGATGTCTTCTTCTTCTTAGGTGCTTTCTTCTTAAGCTTCTTTCCCATTTTTCTACGGATCTCCTTCAAGCGATCAAGCTTCTACCAAAGAACCTGCTCTGATACCAATTGTTGGAAATAATACTGAGAGGGGGGGTGAATCAGTATTATCAGATCAATAAAAAAATTTCATTTCCATATTAAGATTCATATGTGTTGCAACAAATGTATATCCAGTAAACATATGATTCAGTTAGTTGATCTTTAATGAGTGCATCGGAACATTATTAACCACATGAGTAGTAAACTGGAGTATTAAAATGGAACAGATCATCACACACAAGAAGCACACATGAACACCATGATATAAGGTGAAAACCACTTGCTGCAAGTTGTCTCAGTCTTCTTTAATAAGAAATATCTTTTACAATAGTTGTGTACTGGTGCAGACTTATACCAGTATAGAAGCTTCTACTTGCAGAATGCTACAACCTTCTCTCGTTTTCCATACTGTCCTGGAAGGGAGCTACAACCCCCTTTGCTCTTGTACTAGCCGATCCATTTACTAGTACACAGGCTGCTACCTGCTGAAATGCTCCAACCTTTACTCATTTTCCAGCTGCTACTAGAAGGGAGCTACCACCCCGTTGGCTCTTGTACTAGCTGATGTACTAGTACGTAGGTTTCGATGTACCGAAGGCTACAACCTTCTCTTTCTTCCTCTAGGTACCACGTTTCATAAATTTTCAAACTAGATACATTGAAGCACAACACCATAATCTGAAAGGCCACGTTTCATCCAATTTTCATACTAGACCCATCTATATCATTGAGGCACACAATCACCCAATACTGAAACAATACTTTCACCAAAACCAACCTGCAAATAATTCCTTATAACTTGCAACTGTTTCATACATTTGTCATACCCAAATCATCCCATACATAAACATACGTCAATAATTAAGATCTAGTCTATCAAACCAGATAATGACAAACATTCCAATCCTTAAGATCTCAATCTATCAAGTATTAAATAGATATGCAATCAACCAACTTCCTTGTGCACAAACTGAACCAATACAACAAACAAATCTGAACCTTGGACACAACAGTAATAGATAAAACAACTAAAACATATTTCAAGTAGAGTCTGCAACTTAGCCAATACAATCCTGTGGATGTCTGCACTTCTGCTATGTCGAACCTATGCACTTTCGCACCAGCGTCTACTGCTCACCTGTGCACCTCCGCATCTGCACCTTCTGGTAAGTTGCGCACTTCTGCACCTACACCTTCTGGTCAGTTGCACACTTCTGCACCTGTGGCCACAGCGTGTCTACGCACTTCCACACCTATGGCCACAGCTCGTCGACACACTTCCGCACCTGCGACGCTTCTGGGCCTGCGAACCTCCGCACCTATTCCTTGTCTGCACTTGCGGTCCTATGGGTATAGACAATTTTCAGACTTCAGGAATACCACAGACTATCAGATTTACAGATCTGATCGTGCGCCGAGGATATCTCACCCATCAGTAGATCCGACTTGTAATCCTCATTTTTCTCCTTGATTTAGATCTAGCTATCACTCACCAACCGATCACCAGAATTTTAGATCTTCTTCTTCTTGAGATATTCAACACCTGAGTCCCTCAGCCAAATTATCTCCTTTCCTTTTTATAGGCTATGCCTTTACTCAAACCATGGTCCAAAACCATAGGTATTCAATACTAGGAACCCAATACCTTGGATCAATACTTTAGATGCAAAACCACGGACCAAAACTATAGGATCAAACATGTCGGGCTAAATACCATGTACCACCATAGGATTTTCCATGTGCGTGCGCTTTTCTCTGCATGAAAGTTCGTGCATTTTAGGTTCACACCTTTTGTGTGGGAGACCTGCGAACGTATCCGCACTTTGTGAATGGCGTGCCTGCAGGTCCACACCTTTTGAATGGTGCACCTGCGAAGCCCTTATTTTCTTCCATTCTAAGAGGTTGATCATCAATCTTTGCTACTGGCTTGTTGCACTATGATCTGTCACCTGTATGAGTTGCCATCAAGGACAACACTTATCTCATAAATGCCAACACAAGTTACCATATTATAAACACATAACATCAAACAAGATAAAGGATTTCACCCCTCTCCTAGGCTACATCTCTTAGTCTAGCTTCTATATGTAAACACAAATTAAGTCTCATATGCATGGTACAGTGGTAGAGCTTGTTGTTGCTTGGTGCTAGGTCCTGCGTTCGATTCCTATGGGCTACTTCGACCCTCAACTAAAATTTTAGACTGTCACCCGGAGGCCATGTGAACTCCCACCATTCATCTAATAATTACACAATCAACCCAAAATATTATGAAAAAATTAAACCCACCAATATTAAAAGAAAAAAATCTGAGCCAATCAAATTCCATAACTTTTGGACTAGTCTAGAGTGGCCAAGTGGTAGCGTTCCAGTGGCCCAAAAATGCACAGTCACCCTATCATTTTTTTTTTTTTTTACCTGTTTGGGAATTAGATCATAACATGATATTAGGAGCATACAATATAAATTTTGAACAATTCAAGTTGTGTTGGATTCATATCGCCAAGATCTACGTATTGGTACACGTTTTGATCACTTTTGAACACTTTTAATTTTGAGCACTAAATTGATCCCTTGGATCACTCGTCCCCATTGGAAGCTTTTGGACCTCCAAAAGATTACTTTTAGTCAACAAATAGATGAGGGTATAGTTCCCTCACCCTTTCAATCTCAATCCATTTATCTTTTCTTGGATTTTTTTCCTTTGAGACCAACACGAAGGTACTCCACATTCCCTCATTTTGAAGTCCTTTTTCTTCCATCAAGGATAGTATCCTCTTGCAATTCTTCAAGAAATTCTTGAGAAAAATTCTCTATTGAAGGAATGTGAGCTTGCTCTCCTTGATCATCAATCAAAGGAGGCTCATATGATCTCAATTTCTCAACATTAACAACTGCATACATTTTGATATAAGGAGGAAAATCTAAACAAAATATATTGTTACCAATCTTTTGTAGAAGCTTAAAATGCCCATACCTTGTTGGTTTCAGATTTTTACCTTATCCTTTAAGCCTACATTTGCTAATATAAAGCCAAAATTCATCTCCAACTTGAACATTGAGGTCAACACGATGCTTATCATGCCTTGTCTTGTACCTGACCTAGCTCTTTTCCAACTATTCTTGAACCATTTGATGCACCAATTAAACTTGTTCAATGGATCACTTGGCCTTATCAATCTCACTATGACTATCAATAGAAACATCTTTCCCAAAGATAAAATCTAAAGGAGATTTTGGTAAGTAACCAAAGCATGCCTCAAATGGAGATGTTTGACTCGATGAATGCTTTTCCCAGCTATAAGAATGTTGGATGTAATTATAAATAATTATTAAGATTATTTTAAGATAATATAGATGATTACTAAATAATAAATAAATTGAGTAACTAATATAACAAAATATAAAAAGAAAATTATTTTAGTGACAATAGATTTTAAAATTAACATTATTAAAAAATATAAATTAATTAAATAATTTATTTCTTTGTTAGTTAGTACTTAGGGTTTAATTATCTATCAATGAAATTAATCTATAAATCATAAAAATAAAATAGGAATAAAATAATTCAATCTTAATCAGATAAAATCATTTATTACTTTCCCAGTTAAGTATTTAATGCATTAATTAATTAATTAATTTGTTTCAGTAAAAAAGAAATAAAATAGGCTTATATTTATATATATAAAAATAAAAAATAACAAATTAGTAATCCATATTAGGTTAAAATAAAAATTTGATTTTAAATTGAAATAAACTAATTATATTTAATTAGGTTACTGAATTAAAAGAAAGAAAAATTAAAATTAAAATTATATACTAATTAAAATTAAAAACTAATTATACAAAAAATAAAAATTAAAAAAACTAATCATACAAAATAAACTTATTACATTATAAAAATAAACTTATTACATTTAATCTATTTAAATCTATTTATTCATTTGTTATATCATTAGAATTAATTAGTTTTATTATTCACTAATTCATATTAGGTTAATTAAAATAAGGAATTCAATTCAATTAAAATAAATTATAATTAAATTAAAATAATTAAAACTAAAAATAATGAAATTTGAATAGTATATGTAGGTTAGTCTTTAAATTATTCGGCTTCTACTTGAATTAAATTAGTCAGATTCTGCTTGAATTTATCATACTTTAGCTTTTTATTTATCTGTTCTGGTCGGAAGACTCTTCTCTCAATCTATCGTTCATAATCTATCATTCATTTTCTGTCCTGATGTTGGACCCCCTTTGGGGTTCAAAACGTCGACATAATGAACATGGTATTGTGGATAATTTGGATCATATTGTTCTAAAAAACTACCACAGAAGCTTAAAGTATAAAATATGTACTATCATTCTGTTCACCACTATTGTCTGACGATTGGTTTTTGGATGGAATGTTGTACTCCTTTTCAACTTGGTTTCCATGAGTCCCCATAATCTTGACCAAAAGTTCTCGAAAATTGATAATATCGATCATAAATAATGGATTTGGGCAACCCAAAATGTACCCATACATGTTGAAAGAACATTTACACAGTTTATTCAGTTGTAACTTTCTTCTTACAAGGCATCAAAATACACATCTTGCTGAAATGATCTACCACAACATAAAGATAATAATGATCTTTTTTAGATATAGGCAGTCCTCCTACAATGTCTATAGAAACACTTTCCCAAGGATGGGAATGGACTAGAAGTGGAGTATAGAATCCTAATATTCTATTGCTATGCTTACTTGTATCACATAAATAACATCCTCATACATAGCGTGACACATTTTCATTCATTCTAGGCCAATAACAATACCTTTTTAATTATTCCATTGTCTTTCCTACAACAAAATGGCTAATAATAAGAGAAGTATGTGCTTCCCTTATGATGTTGACTCTTTCATCCTGTGGAATGGAAATCTTCCCAAGATGATAGAAAATTTGATCATGCACATGATCCAATTCCTCTACTTGCTTGCATTAACACAAAGTTGCATATACATCTTTAAATTCATCATCTAAAGCATATTGTTCAACATAGCTCTCAGGCATAATATAATTATGCTTAAGGATAAATAAAGCACTAACAATTTGTCTAGAAAGAATGTCAACAACCTTGTTTTAGATACATTTCTTATACCTTATCACCAAGTGGAATTTCTATAAGAAACCCACCCATCTGAAATGCCCACTTGTTGTAGCTTAGTTTGTGATTGCAAATATTGCAATGGTTGATTATCAGTGTGAATGATAGTTTCATTTCACATCAAATAGTGTTTCCACTTCTTTACACTTTGCACCAATGCATACAGTTCCTTTTCATATGTAGGATAGTTAACTACTACACCATTAAAAGTTTTAGAATGGTAACATATGGGCTTACCATGTTGCATCAATATCGCTCTCATGGCATAGTCACTCGTATCTTTGTATCTCAAATGACTATCTTAAATCAAGAAGTGCAAGAAATGGAATTGTGTTGATTCTTTCCTTCAATGCATCAAAGGCTTTCTACTTCTTTCCTCCCCACTAAAAAACCTTCTTTATGCTTTTCAAGGCATGTCATAGAGTTGCAATTGAAGAAAAGATAGAAATGAACTTTCTCAAAATATTGGGTTGCTCCCAGAAAGATTCTAACCTTAGTTATATTATTGGGCTTGGGCCAATCTACAATGACTTTAATCTTCGAGGGATCTATCTTCAATTCACCCCCTCCAAAAATATGTCCCAAATACAATAATGAGGTCTTTCCAAACTCACATTTAGACATATTTAAAAAATATATATATATATTTCTTCAAGACATCTAGGACTTTCCTAACACACTTGACACATTCTTCATGAGTTTTACTAAATATCAATATTTCGTCTAAGTATAAAATTACAAAATCATCAATAAAAGGCCTTAAGACATCATTCATAACTCTCATGAATGTTGCAGGAGCATTATAAAGTTCGAAAGTCATAACTAACCATTCAAACAAACCTTGCTTTGTTTTGAAGGTTGTCCTCAATATGTCTCCTTCAATAATCCTAATTTGATTATACCCACTTCTCAAGTCCAACTTAGTGGAATACACAATATCTTTCAACTGATCAATAAAATCATAATTTTGAGGAAGAGGGTAATGATTCTTTACTGTAATCTTGTTCAAATCTTTGTAATATACACACATGCACCATGTACCATCTTTCTTTGGTACTAAAACAATTGGTGACGCGCATGACGATGTGCTTGGTCTAATTACCCCTTTGTCAAGAAACTCTTGGATTTTTCTTTTGATTTTTGCATTCTCCATGACAAACATCCTATACATGCAAATGTTTGGAAGAGGAAAATGTTGCTGCAATTCGATCTCATGTTGGGTTCCTCTTTTAGGAGGAAATCATTTAGGTTCCTGAAACATCTCATCATATATGTTAACAACCTCATACAAATCAGATTTTAACTTTGCATCACATCCTCGGAAGGCTTCATTTTCAACATTCTATTTTGGTTTAATCATCAAGAGTACAAAGTTCTTACTAGCATTAACAAGCCTTTTCATTTGTTCAACATTCACAAGTGATAAATTTAACTTCTTGCTATGTTCTCTATCAATATACTCAACCCCAAATTTAAACAAGTGGTATTTGTTCTCATGGTGATGAAAGATGTCTCTCTTATCATATAGATATGGACTTCCCAAAACAATACCACAAATGTCAAGTGGAATGACATCAAGCTCTACCTCATATATAAAGTTTTCAGTGATGGAAAATGTTAGTTTACACCTTTTTTTCACATGAAATTTTGAATTGTGACATATCCAACCTAAAGGATATGGTTTAGGATGAGGAGTTGTTTCCAAATTAAATTTCTTAACAATGTATTCAGAAATAAGTTTTTCTTGTGATCCACTATAAAACAGTGTATCTATCTTGGTATGTTTTGAAATGACTCTAATGTGGAAAATCTCTATTATTTCTTTTTCACGTTGAGTTTCATTGAGGCTACTTGAAGAACTATTACTTGAAATAGAGTCCATACCTTTAAATCCCATGGATGTGATCTTTGCTTCATCCCCGAAATCAGATCCTAAATCATGCTGTGTAGTTGCAACAATCTTTTTTCCCCTTTGTCGTTAAACTTTTTGGGTCTCATTTCAGGATGAAGTTTCCAACAGTGATCTTCATCATGGCCTTCTTTTAACAATGTTTACATGTGAACATTTCTCTGTCCTTTTTTACTTAAGCACTCCTTTTTCCTTTTCCTTTGAATTTCCCCTTTCCTTTGTCTCCACTCTTACATGGATTTTTTCTTCCCTCTTGAGGAACATTCTTCCCTCTTGCTTCTAAATGAGTTGCCTATACAAAAACTTCATCTAGTTTTTGTTATAGCTCCAAATCTCACCATTATGGTTTGTGATGCTGCACTCATGGCCTAGGGCAACCCCTCCATCCAGACCTGGTCCAAAATCTAAAAAACAGTGTTTTATTCCTTGTACGTGACATTGCCCTGAGTTAAACGCACGTATACGTGGGTTCATACATACCCAACCCGCGTACATGTATTAAAACACTTAAAAAAATATAAAACTCCTTATTTTCGGGCGGAAATAGCGGGTTTTACCTACGGATCACCTGTTAGTGCCCGTGGCCTCAACTGTCCCCAACCAATTCCTAACTAAAAAACTACTTTGGAATTGGTATAAAAAGACACCTAAGGGAAGGCCTAAGGGAGGAGAGAATATAGAGAAAGGTTATTATACCGAGATTTCCCCCTGATCAGGTCTGAAGACCCTTGTGCCCTCTGCACTTCCCCCATCTTGTACAGGAAACCCTTGTTTCCTTGTGATTTGATGTTCATCCCTTAGTCATGACATCTTGGAGTGAGTATTGGAAGGTGACCTAGTAGAGGCTTGAGGCGGGACGGATCCAGAAGGAGGCTGAGCTTTGAGCCTGCAGAAGTGGTTCAGGTGATATTGCTCTTTTTTGTACTATTCTATTTGCCTAATAAAGAAACACGTCTTGTTCCTGATACGCTTCTTTCTTTATGTTAATGATGTTCATATTTGAATTTCATGTATGAATGGATGTCTAAAAGTTTATAACTAACTCCTTTCTTATATAACATAAATATGATTTTTATGTAAATCTTTGTCCATATACCGCTGCATTCCTTGGAATTGTTGTTTTTGCAGGACAAAGGAGTGGAAGGGACGTGAAGAAGGGTTTGCACCCTTCAGGAACTACCCAAACGTAGGACCTGAGGTATGTCCTTCTCACCTTAGAAATAGCTTTTTCTAGCATAATGGTTGTGTGTGTGCATGTTTCTTGATTTAGACAACTTTCAGTCTGGTAGGGTTCCACCCAAGAGCCTTAGGGGATAAAATCCCACAACAGAACTAGCGACTCCGTTGGGGAACAACATTCTTGTTGTTCCTAATTGGGCGTTTGTCAAGCCTATCAGGGCTCAGTAGCTTGCTGGCTTATTGTTATTGTTTGGCCTGTTTCTGACTTCTGAGTTTTACCAGTTTCTTGAGTTTCTTTTTTATTTTTCCTGAAATATTATATACACGCTGCTTCGTTTAGTTACAGAAGCGTATAAACGCTTGTTGTCTGAAGTGAACCCGCGTATACACAGGTTTCCTCAGACACAGTCACGTATACACGCATTCTGCACTGAATGCAGTCGCGTATACCTTTCAACTTTCAGGATTTATAAACCTTTTTGTCTCTGGAGTGTGTTTGGTGCTTTCAGTCAGTTTAAATAGTCATCTTTGTCAGTATCAATTCTCTGTTTTACAACAAGCGTCCTTACTCCGACTTCTCTCTAATTATAAGGAGTCTTGGTCTTGTTTTGTGTTTGCAAGTGTCATCATCTTTTTGCTTTAAACACACAAGGTTTCCTTATTGGAATCTTGGCTGCCCTGAGTCATCAGAGCAGAAAAGATTGTTATTAATCTTTGTGTTTAACTTTGTTTTTTGGTGACTTTTTGTTTTCTTAACGAAATCGATTTTTATGACTAGTTAATTCTTTGTTTCATCAAAGTTGTCATTTTGATACTTTCTTGGAACCGTCTTTTTGATCTTTTTTTTGGTATTTGCTACCAAAGCTTTCCTTGCTGCCTTCCATTGTCGAAAGCATTTTTTGAACACATTTGTTTTTTGTTGAGTTTTCATTCTTTGTTGGGTGTAACCTTACAAAAAGTGTTTCTTGCTTGTTTCAATTGTGAAGTGTCGGTTTTTGTTGAAAGCATTTTCAAAAAGACCCTTTTGTTGCTACTTTCAAGTGAACTTTTTGAAAAGTTTTAGTTTTTGCTTTCTTGAATTTGCT
>APFE031572132.1:0-33822 GCA_000404065.3 Pinus taeda | reverse complement strand
CCTTCCTGGCCCAGTGTCAGCCCAATAACCCCTACGTCGATCTCTAGAGGCACTACGTCAGCCTATAGAGCCTCTACGTCACCCACCCTGGCTCTCTAAGGCACTGCATAGTTCTTGGCTGCTACTCTGATCACTCTTTCGAACTTTCCTCAAGAAAACCTTGCCTCAGGAAAATCGAAATCTTTGATCAACTCGGTGTATCCTTCCAAGTGAACCTCAAAGCCTCCTCTTATACTTTATCTAACAAAATCAACAGCCAAAGATTAAGTCCCTAATCAACAGCTTAAAGTATTTAACGCTGGCTTGATCCATGACTTTTTGGACCCTCAAAACACAGTTTATATTAATTCACATTAATATTTTATCTTCCCTAAGTTTAGACTTAGGGACTCCATTAAAAATATTAATTATTTTAATATCTCCCAAACTATTTAGAATCTGCCCAAACCATTTCTGGGTATTGGAGATCTCACGTGCTTTAGCCTCTTCATCAATTTTTGTGGCTAGAGCACATCCGATGCTACCCCAAATCAACACGGGCCCTCAACTGAAAGACTCTAAAGACCCTGTACCCTATTCCCCACATTAATGAGCTGATGGATAAGCTTAGAGGAGAAAAGTACATCTCTAAGATTGATTTGCATTAAGGGTGCCACCAAATCAGGGTGAGGGATCAGGATATCCTTAAGACAGCTTTTCGGTGCCACTATGGGAACTTTGAGTTTCTAGTCATGCCATTTGCGCTAACCAATGCTCCGACCACATTCCAGTCATGCATGAACCATGTCTCCCAGGGAAGTTGAGGAGGTTCGTGCTAGTGTTCTTTGATGACATTCTGATCTACAACCAGACATGGGAAGAGCACCTCCAACACTTAGAGGAGGTATTGCGCATTTTGGAAGAGTAGCAGTTCTATGCCAAGCTCTCCAAGTGCGAGTTTGGGTTGACAGAGATGCTCTACCTAGGGCATATAATTGGAGTAGATGGGGTGAAGATCCATGAGGAGAAGATTCGGGCCATCTGGGATTGGCCAGTACCCCAAGACATGACTACGCTGAGGGGCTTCAAGGGGTTCTCCCAGCTGGCAGTGCCTTTGACTGACTTGACCAAGAAGGGGGCCTTCGCATGGACTGATGGAGCACAGGTTGACTTTGTTCGCCTCAAGGAGGTGATGAGCAGTTTCCATGTTTTGGCACTCCCAGACTTTTCCCAGCCATTCACGATGGAGTGTGATGCATCCGAGGTAGGAATTGGAGCAGTATTGTCACAAGAGGGGCATCCCATAGCTTTCGAGAGTCGAAATCTCCTATCGCATGAGTTGTCATATTCCATATATGACAAGGAGATGTTGGCCATTATGCATGCATTGGCCAAGTTTCGCCAGTACTTGGTGGGCAACCGGTTTCGAGTGAAGACTAATCATAACAGTCTTCGACATTTCATGGGGCAGCAGGGCCTCAATGACAGGCAACAGCGATAGGTCAACAAGGTGCAGGCCTACGACTTCGATATAGAGTATGTGCAGGGAAAGCACAATGTGGTGGCCGATGCTCTATCTCGAAGGCCAACTGGGTTATCTCTCATGAGCATCTGCCATGATTGGAAGGCTCAGTTGTTGGTGGAGTAATCCAAAGACAGGAGGGCATGCGAGGTATTGCAGGGTACACACGCAGATGAGTGTTACCGTGTGATGGATGAGGTCATCTATTACAAGGGGCGCATTTACTTAGTGCCCAACTCACAGTTGACGGAGAGGGTACTCCAGGCATCCCATGATTCACCATTGTCCAAACATGAGGGGTTCTGAAAGACTTATATGGTTGTCCGAGAGAGATTCACGTGGAAGGGCCTCAAGGAGGATGTGTTGCAGCACGTACGAGAGTGTGAGGCTTGTCAGACGAACAAGGGGGAGCTGACCCACCCCGTAGGATTGCTACAGCCACTTCCCATTCCAGAGGGGAAATAGGAAAGTATTTCGAAGGATTTCATACAGGGATCCCAACAGTGCAGGGGAAAAATTGCATATATGTAGTGGTCAACAGATTGACCAAATTTGCCCACTTCTTCCCAATCCCCACCAAGTACACGGCTGCACAGGTTGCCGAGTTGTTTTTCCAGGAGATTTTCAGATTGCATGGGCTCCCCAAGAACATAATGAGTGACAGGGACAGCACATTCATGGGAGGAACTCTTCAGGTCGATTGGGACGGAGCTCACTCCAAGCACTAGGTATCACCCTCAAACAGATGGCCAGACGGAGAGTTAATCAGTGGTTGGAGGAGTACCTAATGAACTACGAGACAGGTCAGTAGAGGACGTGGGTTCGGTGGTTGCATCTAGGCGAGTACTGCTACAACACCACGCACCACATGTCCATTGGTATTACTCCTTTCCGTTCCCTTTATGGATATGATGCATTGACTTTTGCTAATATTGTTTTTGGAGACAGTCGAGCCCCAAAGGCCAAGGACTAGGTCCAAGAGAGCCAAGATATCCTCAAGGCTCTCAAGGATAATTTGGTGACAGCTCAAAATCAGCAAAAACTTTACACAGACTGACACAGGACAGAGAGACACTTTGAGGAGGGGGACTTGTTATACCTTCGGCTGCAACCTTACAGGCAGTCCATGCTGAAACAAAAGGGGGTTGAGAAGCTACAGCCATGCTTCTATGGGCCCTATCGGGTGATCAGGCGAGTGGGGGAGGTGGCTTAGGAGCTAGAGCTGCCTTAGGGGAGTAGGATCCACAATGTTTTTCATGTCTCGTGCCTTAAGAAGGTGTTGGACAACAGGTGACAGCAGCAGCTGATCTACCCCCACTAGATGATGAGGGCCACTTAGTGTTGGAACCAGAGGCCATTTTGGAGAGCAGGGAGAGGAGACTAAGGAGCAGGACCATCAAGGAGTTCTTGGTGCACTGGAAGAACTTGCCGGACGAGGTTGCCACCTAGGAAGGTGGGCACATATTGGAGCACCCAGCTTTGAGGTTGCTTGAGGGAAACCAACATTTGGGAGGGGAGGACTATCATGTCCCTTCTCAAAAACGTTAGTAGCAAGGTGCAGCGACACAATTTTGGCACATTTTTTACTTAGGAAGAGGGCCCCACACTTAGACTTAGGGACTTTGGGGCTAATTCGACTTTATTTAGCAGCTAGTGGAATGTGGGGGCCACCCACATGAGGAATTCGAACTAGCCATTCAATATGCTTGGAAGGAAATCGAATGGGTGGATGGAGGGGCCCCACATGAAGCTGAGACCCAAGGAGATGTAAGGAGAGATCAACTCTCATTTTGGATCATCTTTGACATTTGCAAACAAACACACATCTGTTCACTCTGTTGTTTACCGAGTCTATCGTTTGTTTAGCCACGAGTCCCTCACACAGGAGATTCAACCTCTACTTCGGGGGACCATCCGTGCCTGCCCTAGGGAGGTTGTTCTATAGGAGTTTTCAGGAGTTTCGGGGAAGCAGCACACATCAGTGACCAGCGTAGAGAGGGGAAGTGCATATTTCTGGGAAGCCAGGAATCACGCAGAGGGAATTTGAGACCAGCAGGGACCTCATTGCTTGTCGAGAGGTCAGGGAGCTAAGGTAGCAGCATTGGGCAGGCATTTTCGCTGGAGCTTTCAACTAGCTGAGCCATCATACTAGCAATTCGCATTTCTGCGCAGAGGGGTAGTGCAGAGGCCACTCAACAAAATTTCGTGGTGTTTGGGAACAGCTGATCCGAGCCAAGAGTCCATCTGGGAAGTTAGGAGTTGGATAGTAGGGGTGAACCCAGCCTTTTGGAGGAGTTTTCCAAGGGATTTGCAGGCAGTTTCCAGCAGGTCGAATTTGGCAGCCATAGCTGGGGTGAGGCTCCAAGGGGGTCGAAAAACAGAAGTCAAAACCAACCAAATTCCCTTAGGGGTTTTTCTAGGTTTTGTCCAAGGAGTCTGGGGTTAAAAGCATATAAATTTCTGGGTGGTTTTAGTCCACTTTCCAACAATTCGAAATTTAGTAGTGCATTACTTTTCTAGGCAGCGCAACGCAGATTGGTGCAGCAGCTGGGCAGCCTTCAGCTCAACGATTTTCCTATCTAGGTTTGGTCCTGGCTGTCCATTCAAACAAGCCCAGGTACATCATTCCACTATCTATTGTATTTGGCTGGCAGAAATATAATAAAATGGCTCAAAAGTTCTTCATTTGCAGTTTTTCTGTGGGTGCTTGATGAATATTTCGTTTTTGTATTTTGTTGCGTAGAATATTTGCTTTTAGCACTTGTATTTCCTATTTAGGATCATTACAGAGAGTTTGTTCTAAAGATGGTAAAGCAGCACAATAGCTAAACAGTGAAAGGTACTTTCTCCTTGCATCCCTATAATGTAGAAATATATTCAGATGAAGGTACTAGAGTAGATACAATTCAACACTCAAGGAGATTACCATTATTAGTAACAATGTCTATGTGTATTCATCCAAAACTAGAGAAAGAGATGGAAGCATGAGCACTACTCCATTGACAACCTATACTAAGGATTATACTAAGTTCTTACTCCTTGAACATATGTCTAAATATTTCAGCCAGTAAAGTAAATAGCAATAAACATATACAGAAATTCCTCCCACAAGAGAGCTGTAGAACCTCAAAGCACATCCAAAGATATTATATTAAGCTACAAGGGAGAGAAGTCTCCCAAATCCAACCATACATTAGAAGCAAGGGAGTTGCTCCTTAAATAGAGTCTCCTGCTCCACCTCTTACAAAACATGTTGGGAATGCACAACTTTTCAATGTGGTTAACTAGGTTCTAATTACCTTTATGTAAACAAAAGAGCCCTTTAAGTTATTGGATGGATGTATTAAAAAAGAATCGACCCACTTTATGATATACAATATAAAAATGGGAAAGCCACGTCAAACCAACATTCATGACACAAAATGAGGGGACTTTGTATAGAGCCTCTCCAATATAATGTGTAATTCAATGAGTTCACAAACTATGCTTGGACTCGGCCCGTGTGAAAACAACTCTTTAATCGGTATGTAAATGCAATTCGGCAGATCTGTAGAATAAAGAAGACCATTGTCCCATCAATTCCAGGTGGCACATGAATGGGTTGAGTAGGAGAATAGTTCTTTCAATTTGTTGCTTGAAAATTAAATCACATACTGTAAAATTATGGTATGTTCTATGCTTAGAGCAATTTACTTCAATTTCTTCTTATTAGCCCAATGTCAATTCTCAATATAGCAATCACATTAACATATAAGTAAAAAGTTGATAGAACATAAATAAAATCGACAGAAGACAAGCCAAGACAAGAGACACAATATATGGTGGCTAGCCAGGGACAAACCCCAATGCGGGGAAACCCTTTGATCAATTCTTCTATATTCTTCAATAATTCAGCAAAGAGAGAGTACAATATCACAAATCTGTGATTTTATATCAGCAGCAATACAACACTAACCAACAATGTCAAAGCTGGTCAGACATCTCCCAATTTGACCTCAAGTCAACCTTGAAGAACACGGTCTTCAACAGCAAACATAGGCATCCCAAAACAGCCCTCGGTCAATAGTCAAACAGCAGCCAACGAAAACATAGCCTGTGGTTAGCCCTAACCAGTCAACATTGGGTCAGCGTTGGTCAACGTATCACCCAAAACAGAAATGCGCAGTCCAGATCTGGTCAATGCAGGGTCAATGCACTACCCAGCAGCTCGGTCAATGGTCAGCAGCCCTGCACCTCGGTCAACGCAGTCAACGCAACCCTAAAACAAAAATTCGTCCTCCTCCTTAGAAGTGTGAGAGATCAGTTGCTCCTACGCTTGCCCAATCAGATTAGGAGAGAGAAGATGATGAGATGAGTGATGGTGAAATGAGGCACAATGTCTCCTTCCTTTATATGCAATGTTGAGGTTTAGCTGGGGGTGTGCCACACACTTTAACTTGTTGGCCGACCTTGACAAATTGTCAAGAAATACAAATAAATTCATATCTTAATGAATACATGTCAGAATCGGATGATAGTTAGATCAATCCTACACCTCTTGACGAGAGGAATCCAAGAAAAATACCAACGACTATAAATAAGATGACCCACATGGAGTTTGGCCCTAGTTGCCAATTTTAACGCTCCCTCTCAACTAGGAAGAACTCCACCTGCTAATCCATCTGTCTGTCAATACTATCTCTGCATCAAATGCACAGCTCGACTGTGCTCTGCTGAACTATGAGGAAGAAGAAATGATTGACGGTGTATCATACCATCCTCTACTGACCCGAAGTCAATCATAGATAAAAGAGAGTGCCCAATAGCACTCTTACTGACCTGAAGTCAGTCCCAATGAAGAAAGTGTGTCATACCACTCTTACTGATCCCAGATTAATTCCAAGAGAGAGTGAGTTATATCACTCTTACTGACCCGTGGTCAGTTCCAATTGATCCCAGATCAATGTTATCCTAGCATAAGGAGTACAGTAGATACACGATGCGTCCATCGGTACTACTATGGTCCTTATCCTCATTTTCCTACTCATTAGCCAGATGAGAGGTACTTCCCATGAGTCCCAGACTGCATGGGTAGGATGTCTTGGCAGGAGAACAATGAACCACTCATCCTGCCTACATGTCGCCACGAGGTATCACAAGGGAAGGCTGTGTTGATTTGGCATAGCATCGGATGTGCTCTAGCCACGAAAAATTGGTGGAGAGGTTAAGACACATGAGATCTCCAATACCCAGGAAGGGTTTGGGCAGATTCTAAACAGTTTGGGAAATACTAAAATAATTAATATTTTTAATGGAGTCTCTAAGTCTAAACTTAGGGGAAATAAAATATTAATGTGTATTAATATAAAATTGTGTTAGAATGGTCCAAAAGTCATGGATCAAGCCAAATCTAATCTTATCCGTTGATTAGGGACTTAATCTTGGTCGTTGATTTGTCAACGAGAAAAGTATAAGAGGAGGCTTGAGGGTCACTTGGAGAATAGACTAAGGGAAACCGATCAATTCAATTTTTCGAGCGGGCTTAGCTGAGAAATTGAACCAGTGGTCTGGAGAGCAATCAGGAGGCAGCAAGTACGAAACAGAGAGACGAGAGATTAGCACAGAGGTAGAAAAGGCAGACGCATGGCCAAAGGGAGCCACGCAGAGCCAGCAGAGCCAGCAAGGTTTGCATCATCCACGCAGAGGCTGCAGGAGTGACGCATAAGGCCAGAGAGGTTGCGCAGAGTCTCAACAGGTTGACACAAAAGGTTTCAAGTCACGCAGAGGTCAGTAGGGATGACGAAGAAGTGTTGGAAAATTTGTCTATGTATGGGTAAGCCAGTTTTCACCCTGTTGTACTAGAAAATTGTTGAATAATAAAATCCTGCCTTACTGCACCGGTTTTCCCACATTCGGTTTTTCCGAGGACATTAGTCCAAAATAACTGTGTCAATGTGTTGATTCTTGTGCATATGTTTGTTTCTACGGTGTGATATCTGCAGCAATATTAATTTTAATGTTTATTGAAGTAATTTCATGAATAACTTATGGTGAAATAAGTAGGAAAAGTAAATCAGTTGTTGCAGTTATAGAATTTTCACATGGCATCAGAGCAAGTAATCAGAGACAGAAAGGGAAAATCAGTTATGGGTCGAGACCACGATGCAAAGGCATCCACCTCAGGGGACTCACACAGATTTTCAAAAGATTGCACAAGAGAAAGAGATTTCGATTTCTCTATGTTGGCTTCCTGGCTGGAAGAAGAAGTGGCATGCATGACTAGTGTTGCATCATCAGAAGTATGGTATATAGACAGTGGAGCCTCGTGGCATATGACGGGAATCAGGGAGTGTTTCTCAGAATATCTAGAAGAGAAGATGAACTTTCAGATCACCATGGGGAACAAGGCAAAGTGTACTCCAATAGGGAAGGGTACCATAGTTTTTTAGACAAAATCGAGAGAGCGGTTCCGTGCCACAAATGTGCTGCATGTACGAGGATTGGGAATGAACTTACTTTCTGTGTCACAACTACAAGGCAAGGGCTATGACATATACTTCATCAAGGAAAAGGTATACGTCAAACACCCGAGCTGGAAAAAGAAAGTGCAGATCGGGATCAAAAGTAACCGGTTGTATCGATTACAACTAGCATCACCAATGGCACTAATAGGCAGTCATGAGGACAAGGACTTGAACGAACTATGGCACAGAAGGATGGGTCACTTGCACCATGGAGCTCTGAGAATTCTCAGGAGCACTGTAACATGAGTTCCGGATCTGAGTACGAAATGAGATGATGTATCCAGGGGATGCGCTCTAAGAAAGTATGCCAAGGCGGCATTTCCTAGGAGCAAACACAGGGCCAAGAGTGTACTAGGATTGATACACTCAGATATCTGCATACCTATGTCTATCAAAGCTCTCAGTGGTGCCGAGTATTTCCTTGCCTTCATTGGTGACCACTCTAGGAAAACTTGGATTTATTTTCTGAAAACCAAGGATGAGGTTTTATGTCGATTCAAAGAGTTCAAGGCTCTGGTGGAGAATATGACTTTGAAGAAAATAAAAGTTTTGCGCTCAGATAATGGTGGAGAGTATGTCAATAAGGACTTCATTGATTATTGTGCTAAGGAGGGCATCAAAAGAGAGTGGATAGCTCCCTACAATCCGAAGCAAAATGGGGTGGCAGAAAGGAAAAACAAGACTATTGTAGAAGCAGCTAGGGCCATGTTGTATGATCAAGATATGCCAAAATTCGGTGGGCAGAAGCATGTAACACAGTTGTCTACATTCAGAACAGGACTCCTCATCGAGCATTGGGCGAAATTACTCTAGAGAAAGTCTTCACTGGGAAGACGCCTGAAGTCAGTCATTTCAGGATATTTGGGAGTTTAGCATATTGCCGCATACCCGAAGAAAAGAGGAAGAAGCTAGATCAGACAACAGGAAAGGGACATCTTATGGGATATAGCGAGAACACTAAGGCATACAGAATCTATCTTCCAGGAAGCAGGAAGGTAGTAGTACGACGAGATGTAAAGTTCATGGAGGATAGAGCTTTCAGAAGATCTCGTGAAATGCCTTCTGAGGAGCAATCGAAAGAGGATCCGTTGGTCATGCCTCTTCAACCAACAGAAGTGAAGAATTGTTCCTCAGGTTAGGAAGATTCTCAGGATGAGGAGGAGGAGTGAACAAAAGTATCTGCTGGCAAAGGAAGAACTAGCAGGGAACTTCATCAAACTCTGCGTGATGCAGAGAACTTCATCGGTGAGCCAAGGAACAGTAAGAGGGAGCGAAAACAACCAAACAGATGTCAGGAGTTAGTAGCTCAAGATGGAGAGCCTGCCAATTTCAAGGAGGCAACTCAGCATCAGGTCAGGCTAGATGCGATGGTAGAGGAGTATAACTCCATAATGGTGAATGATGTCTGGGAGGTGGTGTCAAGGCCTCAAGACAGATTTGTGGTAGGTTCGAGATGGATCTACAAGATCAAATATGCTGCGTACGGCAGTGTTGAGAAATACAAGGCCAAGTTTGTGGCTAAGGGATATGCTCAAAAGGAAGGGATTGACTATGAGGAAACCTTCGCCCCGGTAGCCAGGTATACATCTCTTAGGACCGTGATATCTCTTGCAGCCCAAATGGGATGGGAGATCCATCAGATGGATGTCAAGACGACATTTCTGAATGAAGTAATGGAAGAAAAGGTATATATTGAACAACCAGAGGGCTTTGAAACTCATGAGAAGAAGTCTCATGTATGCAGACTGAAGAAAGCCTTCTATGGGCTAAAGCAGGCACCAAGAGATGGTATGGTCGAATAGATGGCTACTTGCAGAAGATGGGGTTTGTAAAGAGTGATGTGGATCCGAATCTCTACTATCTGGTCCAGTGTTGCACGAAGTGCCCCCCCCCGGTTCCAAGCCCCGAAGCGCGTCCCGTATGGAAGCGCCTAGGAAGCTTGGCCGGAAGCGGCGCTTCCGAATTCGGAAGCGCCGCTTCGGCATTTTTAGACACTTCCTGGAAATTTGGAAGCGTTGTACGGAAGCGTCGCTTCGAAGCGCCGAAGCGTGCTTCGTATGGCGCTTCAGGTGTCGGAAGTGTGGCGCTTCGGAGGAGGAAGCCTACGGACGCTTCCGTACGCTTCCAGAAAAGCTTCCGGAAAAGCGTTTAGAAAATCGTTTTTTTTTCAAATTTTTTTTAAATTTTAGGTGAGTTTGCTTGTTGGGGTGGGTCCACCTTGGGTTAGGGTGATGAATGAAGGCAAAAAAGATATATAAATATAGCAGATGCTCCCTCATGGTAATGTTAAATTCTTAAAGTAAAAGGATGAAAATGAAAAATATTTCATCCTTTTACTTAAATTTTTAACATTACCATGAAATGACTCTAGATGTTTGAGAGTGGTTCCAGCCTCATTGGACTTCATATGGAGAAAATAGAATTTCATATTCTATTCAAAATTCAGCAGACTTAACAGTTTTCAGGAATTCAGGATCAATGGGATTGTGGCATTTCATTAGATTATATCAAGTATGAAGGTATGCGATTAGCATTTAATCAAGACCACCAAGCCCTATATGTACCCTAGTGTTGGTGGTGTTAATTGTTGAACTCCTTTGTCACGCCCTTAGCAAAAAATTACCTATCAATCAAGTCAAAATCATCGACCAAGCATGTTAAGATTTTTCTACCATATTTTAAGTCTTGAATTAGGTAGTTTGATCAAAATTGGGACATGTTGACTAATATCCCTAGACAATCGAGGTAGAGGCAAAGGCTAGACAAGAGGAGAAGAATCTAGATTCTAGATGGTTGATGCATCTAAATGGTTGATGCTCGAATAATTTAATCATTAATGTACAATGGATGTATATCTATCTTGATTTCTATGCAAAATATGCATGTTTCATGTCTTCTACAATTAATTGGGTATTTGGGATGTTTTGAGTATAAATGCAAAAAAATATAAAAATATATATATATAGCAGACGCTTCCGCGGATGCTTCGCTTCCTAGATTTTTGGAAAATGACGCTTCGACATCCCTGCTTCCAAAAAACGCTTCCGCTTCGTGCAACATTGATCTAGTCGTAGAGAACGAGCCGCTTATCTTTGTATTATATGTGGATGATCTCTTTCTGACATGATCATCCAGACTCATTGAGGACTGCAAGAAGAATCTAGCCACAGAGTTCAATATGAAGGATCTGGGACAAATGCACTACTTCCTAGGGTTGGAAGTTTGGCAGCAGAAAGAAGAAGTCTTCCTTGGGCAAGGGAGGTATGCTACAGAAATCCTGAAAAGGTTCGGGATGGGAGACTGTAGACCTATGGCTACGCCAATGATCACCAACTGGAAGAAGATTGATGCATTAGAAGACAAGGATGTAGATCCCACCCTATACCAGCAACTCATAGGGTCCCTGATGTATCTAGTCAATACCAGGCCAGATATTTGCCACACTGTCAACACCCTCAATCAGTTCATGGTGGAACCAAAGAGGGCACACTGGGCAGCATCCAAACATGTTCTCAGGTATTTACAGGGAACAGTTGATTATAGGCTCTTATACACCAAGGGGAAGGATATCAAGTTGAGTGGATTTACTGATGCAGATCGGGCAGAAAGTTCAGTGGATCGGAAAAGTACCTCTGGGTACTGTTTCAACATTGGATCAAGAATGACCTCTTGGTGCAGTGGGAAACAGAAGTTCGTGGCTCTTAGCTCATCTGAGGCAGAATATATGGCAGCAAGCACAGCTTCGTGTGAGACCATATGGCTTAGAAAACTGTTGGTGAACCTATTTAGAAGAAATATGGAGGCGACCAGGATCATGTGTGATAATCAGAGTTGCATCAAACTCTTTGAGAATCTAGTGTTTCATGATAGGTCGAAGCATATTGATATCCGGTGTCACTTTGTCAGAGACTGTTTCCAATGAGGAGCTGTACATTTGAGCTACACTCCTACAAGAGAACAGGTGGTAGATATCCTCACCAAGGCCCTTGGAAAGTCAAAATTTGACTACTTCAGGGAAAATATGGGGATGCTAAAGAACCCCTTTCAGAAGTAGAAATGAGTGTGTTAGCAGCACGAATGAAGAGGGAGCTACAGTGCAGATGCAGTGTTGGGAAAAAGGACCAGCAGCAGAACAGATGCAGAGGGAGTTGCAGTGCGGATGCAGTGTTGGGAGAAAGGACCAGCAGTAGCACGGATGCAGAGGGAGTAGTCGTACAAATGCAGCAGTGGCAGTAGTAGAGTCATGGGCAGCAGTACAGGATGCAGCAGTGCAGAGGATGTTGGGCAGGGAGGATTAGCATCAGCACAGGGCCCGATGCCAAATGATCAGGGTGATACTCAGTGACGAGTATTACTAGAGCACAACCCTCACTAAGAGGGAGTGTTGATTTGGGGTAGCATTGGATGTGCTCTAGCCACAAAAATTGGTGGAGAGACTAAGGCACATGAGATCTCCAATACCCAGAAAGGGTTTGAGTAGATTCTAAACATTTGGGAGATATTAAAATAATTAATATTTTTAATGGAGTAGCATTGGATGTGCTCTAGCCACAAAAATTGGTGGAGAGACTAAGGCACATGAGATCTCCAATACACAGAAAGGGTTTGAGTAGATTCTAAACATTTGGGAGATATTAAAATAATTAATATTTTTAATGGAGTCCCTAAGTATAAACTTAGGGAAAATAAAATATTAATGTGTATTAATATAAAATTGTGTTAGAATTGTTCAAAAGTCATGGATCAAGCCAGATCTAATCTTAGCTGTTGATTAGGGATTTAATCTCGACCGTTGATTTGTCAACAAGAAAAGTATAAGAGGAGGCTTGAGGGTCACTTAGAGAACAGACCGAGGAAGACTAGTCAATTCAATTTCTGGAGCGAGGTTAGCTGAGAAATTGAACCAGTGGTCTAGAGAGCAGTCAGGAGGCAGCAAGTACGGAACAGAGAGACGTGAGATCAACACAGAGGCAAAAAAGGCATACGTAGGGCGAGAGGGAGCCACGCAGAGGCAGCAGAGATTGCGCAAAGCCAGCAGGGCCTGCGGCATCCACGCAGAGGCTATAGGAGTGACGCAGAAGGCTAGAGCGGTTGCGCAGAGTCTCAACAGGCTGACGCAGAGGGTTTCAGGGCACACAAAGGTTAATAGGGCTCATATTGGGTTCAGAAGAAGTGTTGGAAAATTTGTCTATCTATGGGTAAGCTAGTTTGGCACCCTGTTGTACTAGAAAATTGTTGAATAATAAAATCCTCCCTTCCTGCACCAATTTTCCCACATTGAGTTTTTCCAAGGACATTAGTCCAAAATAACTGTGTCAATGTGTTGATTCTTGTAAATATGTTTGTTTCTGTATTATGGTGTGATATCTGTAGCAGTATTTATTTTAATGTTTATTGAAGTAATTTCATGAATAACTTATGGTGAAATAAGTAGGAAAAGTAAATCAGTTGCTACAGTGATAGAATTTTCATAGGCTTAACTATTCGCCCTATACACAACGCACCATTAGGGGAGGGTGAGTCACCCTATGGTCACTCGTCACTCCAAAAAGTATCCCAAGCCCCCCGGAGCTCCCAGAGCTCAATGTATGCATCATACAGGACCCTCATAAGAGGGTCTCTCAACGACTCCTAATCGTTCTCGAAAAGTCAAGAATATGGCCTTTCCCAGGGGCTTTGTCAAGATGTCAGCGACCTGCTCATCTGTCCCAATATGATGGAGCCTTATTGCTCCTCACTGTACCATATCCCGAATAAAGTGGTACCTGATATAGATGTGCTTGGAGCGATCATGAAATACGGGATTCTCGAATAAACGAATCCCACTTTGGTTGTCGCAGAGGATCACGGTAGTATCCAATGTATGTCCAAATAGCTCATTGAAGAGCTTCCTCAACCAGACATCCTCACAAGAGGCCATACTTGCAACAATGTACTCTGCCTTAGCGATGCTCAAAGCCACCGACTTCTGCTTCCTGCTCATCCAACATATCAAGGCAGAACCCAAAGAGAAACAGCACCTGAAAGTGCTCTTTCGGTCCACCACACTGCTTGCCCAATCAGCATCGGAATATCCATGTAGCCTCACATCTCCAGCAGTGTATCTCAACCCATGAGTGATTGTGCCTTGAAGATATCTCAAAAGATTCTTGGCACCAATCCAATGTGAGTGATGAGGCTCAACCATATATTGGCTCAACGTGTTGACTGCAAAACATATATCCAGATGGAAGTTCACCAAGAACATCAATGCTCCTATGAGTTGATGATACTTAGTAGCATTTCCCAAAGCAGGTCCGGCAGTACTACTGCAAAATTTCTTGAAGTTAAGCTCCATCAGGGTAGTCACGGGCTTGCATTCCACCATACCGAATCTCTCCAATATCTTCACCACTTATTTTCCTTGAGATAGGAAAATCTCTCCTGGCTTCTGCTAGACCTCTAGCCCTAGGAAATAGTGCATCAATCCTAGGTCCTTCATCTCAAATTCAGAAGCCAACTTCCTCTTACATTTGTGAATGAGAGGGTCTACACCTGTCAGGAAGAGGTCGGCAACTTACAACACCAGTATGAGAGGCTTATCATCCTCAACCTCAAAAGGTTTGGATCGGCTTCACTCTTAGTGAATCCCAGCTTCATCAAGTAGCTATCGATCCTCTCATACGAAGTTTGGGGTGCTTGCTTCAGCCCATAGAGAGCTTTCTTCAATCTGCATACGTGAGATTCCCGATTATGAATCTCAAACCCCTCGGGTTGTTCCACATAGACTTCCTCTTTAATCAAACCATGCAAGAACGAAGTCTTGACATCCATCTGATGTAGGTTCCCTCCTTGCAAAATAGCAAGGGCTATGATCGAGCGAATTGTGGTGTATCGGGCAACAGGTGCAAATATCTCGTCGTAGTCTACACCTTCCTTTTGAAAGAAGCCTCGAGCAATAAAGCGAGCCTTATATTTTTCAGCACTCCCATCAACTCCATGCTTTATTTTGTAAAGCCACTTCGAGGTGACAATTGTTTTGTCCTGGGTTCTGGGGATCACATCCGAGACATCATTCTTCATGATTAACTCATATTCCTCATTCATAGCATCCTTCCATACTTGATGCTTCACGGTTTCTTCAAATGATGACGGCTCATTTTGAAAGATGGTGCTCATGATGGTCAAGTATCTTTGATACCTAGTCAACTTCTTACTTTCACGGAAAGTCCCTCTGGGTGCAGTATGTCCTTCGGCATCATCAAGTATCCCCCTAAGCCATGAGGGCCTCTTCCTAGAAGAGGAAGGCTCTTGCGGAGGGGGATCAATAGGATCCGTAGGTACTTCCACATCGGGCATTGTCCCATTTTCCTTCTCATCCGGCTTCCTCATGTCAGCTTCTTTATGTTTCCTCAGAATAAGAAGACTGTCAACCTTGCTAAGAGCCATATCTTCGTCAAAGGTGACATCATGACTTATCTTGACTTCCCTTTCACCAACGACATAGATTCTATAGCCCTTAGAAATCTTTCTATAGTCCACGAAGATTCCCTTCTTTCTAGATGCACCCAATTTGTTTCTTTTCTCTTTTAACACATGAAAATATACGGGACTTCCAAAAATTCTAAAATGAGAGACATCAGGTTTCTTACCAATGAACATTTGTTCGGGAGTTTCGGAATCCAATGCCTGATGAGGGCATCAATGTTGAACATATACGACGGTATTCGCAGCTTCGGCCAATAGAGACTTCAGAAGCCTTTGATCATGGAGCATGGAACGAACAACTTTCACAATCGTACGGTTCTTCCTTTCCACCACACCATTCTGCTTAGGAGTGTATGGTGTTGTGGTCTCCCTCTTAATGCCATCTTCTTTGCAAAAGTCATGGAACTCTTTGGATTCATACTCAGTCCCATTATCAGTCCTTAAGATCTTGATCTTCTTCTCGGTTTGATTCTCGATCAAGGCTTTGAAGTGACGAAACCAAGAGAACACTTCATCCTTCTTTTTCAAGAAGTATATCCAAGTCTTGCGAGAATAATCATCTGTAAAAGTGAGATAATATAGATATCCTCCCAAAGAGTTCATAGGCATCGTACAAGATATGTCAGAGTGAACCAACTGCAGAATTTCAGAGGTCTTGCTATGGCTTGAGGGGAATGGTCTTCGTCAAAGGTGACATCATGACTTATCTTGACTTCCCTTTCACCAACGACATAGATTCTATAGCCCTTAGAAATCTTTCTATAGTCCACGAAGATTCCCTTCTTTCTAGATGCACCCAATTTGTTTCTTTTCTCTTTTAACACATGAAAATATACGGGACTTCCAAAAATTCTAAAATGAGAGACATCAGGTTTCTTACCAATGAACATTTGTTCGGGAGTTTCGGAATCCAATGCCTGATGAGGGCATCAATGTTGAACATATACGACGGTATTCGCAGCTTCGGCCAATAGAGACTTCAGAAGCCTTTGATCATGGAGCATGGAACGAACAACTTTCACAATCGTACGGTTCTTCCTTTCCACCACACCATTCTGCTTAGGAGTGTATGGTGTTGTGGTCTCCCTCTTAATGCCATCTTCTTTGCAAAAGTCATGGAACTCTTTGGATTCATACTCAGTCCCATTATCAGTCCTTAAGATCTTGATCTTCTTCTCGGTTTGATTCTCGATCAAGGCTTTGAAGTGACGGAACCAAGAGAACACTTCATCCTTCTTTTTCAAGAAGTATATCCAAGTCTTGCGAGAATAATCATCTGTAAAAGTGAGATAATATAGATATCCTCCCAAAGAGTTCATAGGCATCGTACAAGATATGTCAGAGTGAACCAACTGCAGAATTTCAGAGGTCTTGCTATGGTTTGAGGGGAATGGTCCCCTTTTAAGCTTCCCTTCGGCACATCCCAAACATACACCTTCTTGCTCTACTTTAAACTCGGGCATTCCGGTCACCATTTGTCTCACATCAGGTAGAGCCTCATAACGAAGGTGGGCAAACCTTCGGTGCCATAGTTTAGACTATAGAGTTGTGTCGCAAGACATGACTCCCAACGGACTTCCTCTAACTTGATATAAAGAGTCAACCCGAAACCCAAGAGTGAAAGCATCTTTAAAATTATTTTTCCACACACTTACTTTTCCATCGATGAAGGCCACCTTGTAGCCTTTGTCCTCCATTAAATTGGACACCAGGTTCTTCTTGAGATCAGGTACATATAGGACTTCTTGCAAATGAATTGTGTTACCCTGATTTAACTGAAGAGTACTATTCCCTACACCATTTAAGGGATAGATGGAATTGTCTCCAAGAATAATCTCCAACTTTGTCTCCTTCTCTATCAGATTAGAAAGAGCTTCCTTGTAACCCATGAAGTGCTTTGAGGCACCACTATCAATAAGCCAATTGCCCAACGAGTCTGGAGGAGAGGTAGTGGAAAGGGCTGATATCAGATAATATTCATCTTGCTTATTGTTAACAACATTGGAGTTCCTTGCTTTCTTGGAGGGTTGACCACTTCCTTGATTTCCAGCATTCCTCTTTACTTTGCTATTGAACCTGCCATTCCTTTTATTGTGGTCGGAATTGTCTAGGGAGTGATTTGATCATCGTCATGAATGTGTCCTTCCTATTTGGACACTCCCTCGCATAGTGGCCAAATTTATTGCAAGTGAAGCATCTTCCCTTTCTTCCACCCTTCGATCCAGCCTTTCCTTTGAATTTAGACCCAGAATTATTTCTTCTTTTAGCTTGAGAGGAGAAAGCAGTGAGGTTTCCTTTGCTTGAAGGCATTTCTTGCTCTACCATCCTTGTTTCTTCTTGAATGCAACTCGCCATCAATTCCTCAAATCCCGGAATTCGATCATTGTTGAGAAGAGTGGTTCTAAATACACACCATTCGGATGGGAGCCCTCCAAGAGTAGTGATAGTCAGTTCCCTGTCAGCAATGAATTCTCCAATCGATAGGAGATCATTCTTGATCTCAGTGATCCTTAAGAAGTAGGATTGAATATCCTCATCTTTGCCCTTCTTAATATCCTTCAGCTTATTGTTTTGGAACAAAACTTGATTTGCATCACTAACTTTAAACAAGCTTACCAGTCTATCGTAGATCTCCTTGGAGGTGTTTAGCTTAGAAACGTAGGCCACCAGACGCTTGTCAATAGAGTCCTGAATGATCTTCTTTGCTTTGACTTCACCCTTAGTGTACTTGTTCCTTGTTGTAAATGGTGCATTTGATGGAGATTCCGTAATTCTGCCTCTCACACACTCCAACACTTCCTACTCTTCCAATGTCAGATCAAGAGACATCTTCCATCCATGATATTCAGACTTCTCATAGAGCTTGTCTTCGGCAGGAAGTGCGATGAGGAACCCATGAAGCCTTTAGAGTTTTTCCAACAGTCTTCGGTGATTGCTCTTGCTCTTGCATTGGCTTTGTCTTCACCTCAGCTGTGATGCCATGTTAAATTATGGTATGTTATATGCTTAGAGTAATTTACTTCAATTTCTTCTTATTAGCCCAATGCCAATTCTTAGTATAGCAATCACATTAACATATAAGTAAAATGCTCATAGAACATAAATAAAATCAACAGAAGACAAGCCAAGACAAGAGACACAAGATGTGGCGGCTAGCCAGGGACAAACCCCAACGCTAGGAAACCCTTTGATCAATTCTTCTATATTCTTCAATAATTCAGTAGAGAGAGAGAGATACAGTACAATATCACAAATCTGTGATTTTATATCAACAGCGATACAACACTAACCAGCAAAGTCAAAGTTAGTCAAACAGCTCCCAATTTGACCTCAAGTCAACCTTGAAGAACTTAGTCTTCAACCGTAAACATAGGCAGCGCAAAACAGCCCTCTCTCGACAATCAAACATCAGTCAACGAAAACACAGTGTGCAATCAACCCTAACCAGTGAACGCTGGTCAACGTTGGTCAATGTATCAGCCAAAATAGAAATGCGTAGTCCAAATCTAGTCAATGTAGGGTCAACGCACTACCCAGCACCTCGGTCAACAGTCAGTAGCCCTGCACCTCGGTCAACGCAGTCAACACAACCCTAAAACAAAAATTTGTCCTTCTCCTTGCACGTGTGAGAGATCAACTGCCCCTACGCTTGCCCAATCAGATTAGGAGAGAGAAGATGATGAGATGAGTGATGGTGAAATGAGGCACAATGTCTCCTTCCTTTATATGCAACATTGAGGTTTAGCTTGGGGTGTGCCACACACTTTAACTTGTTGGTCGACCTTGACAAATAGTCAAAAAATACAAATAAATTCATATCTCCATGAATACATGTCGGAATCGGATGATCGTTAGATCAATCCTACACCTCTCAACGAGAGGAATCCAATAAAAATATCAGCTGCCATAAATAAGATGACCCACATGGAGTTTGGCCCTAGTTGCCAATTTTAACACATATTCCATTTTGTGTGCCACCAAATGGTCAAATATGGATCATCCCACATTAGAGTGGGCCCATGCCATGCAAGCGGTAGAGAAAATAATTCAGATTCTATACGGAAAACATCTACCTTGGATATGGACTGAGATATGAAGACGGCTTCACAAATCATGGACTATGGTTGAGGGTGGCTCTCACAGCTCTTTATCAAATACATTATGCAGCACCCCTTTTAATACTTCAATGTACGATGGCCCCTACTCTTTTTAATTTGTTGAATGGGATATGTAAGCCGTTGTGTTATATGACAACGAGGTTCATAATAAGTTTTACATTACTAGACCACGAGGTGTAGACAAATTGGTTCATGTGGGGTTTAGTCCTCACCAAGGTCTTAGGTTCAAACCTCATGGGGAGGGGTTGAGCACAAAAGCCACCTTTGGGGGAATTAAACTATCCCAAGGGGTGTCCAAGCTTGACCGAGCTTCACAAAATCCTAATGATGGCATCCCATCGTCAAACAAATTGTTCCTCCATCCAACATTGGGGTTGGCCCTAGCCTAGGCTCAGCCTAGTTAGGAAAGAAAAAAAAAGGTGTAACATGACTAAATTTAAGAACTATTGCAATTATGATGTTCTATGTTGTAACAATCACTTATTACAAAACTTCTTTATGTTGCAATATTAGATAAGCAATCGTAGATAGAACATAAATCAAATACACAATAGAAGACACAAGAACAAAAAGAGACAGAGAATTTAGGTCCAACGACCAGGGCAAAACCCACAAGGTGAAAATCCAACCAGATTCTTCTTCTTTTAGTAATTAGTTGTTTAGCGGAGATACAAAGTACAATGAGAGATCAAGAGAAGTAAGTTCACCCAAATTTGAACAAGTTGTAGCATGAAGATCAATTGTAGCAACAACAGATGCAAACACTAAATCAACCTTCGCTTCAACTAAATTAATATTGAAGCATTGAATCAACCTTGGCTCACCAAACTCTACTCTTACTCTCCAAGTCTCTCTCTCACAATCTTCTTCAACTCTCTCCAACTCTCTCTCAAGTTTGAATTCTTCTTTCATAAGGCACAAATAGTGAGGGGAGAAAGAATGAGGCACATATATAGAGGACGAGCAACGAATCCATGCCATAAAGGAGGAGTAACTCACATGCCAAGTGGGAGAGTAGCATATGCCCATTTAGGACATGTAACACATGCCATTAGGAAGGAACACATGCTTTTGTAACTTATGCCATTAAGGAGAGTGTAACATATGCATTAAAGAGTGCATAAGAGGAATCTTTCATGACATGCTTTAAAGGGAGCGTAAGAGAGTGTGAGAGGAATCTATTATGATGAGTTTTTATTGAGTGTAAGAGAGTGTAAGAACATTAATGGGAGTGTAAGAGAAATATGCCATGCCTATAATGAGAGTGTAAGAGAAATATGCCATGCCAATAATGATAGTGTAAGAGAACATTATTGAGATCCATACCTAGTGAGTGATCAAGGTCCACAACCTCACAACACCATTTCTAACGTGTGATCAGGGTCCTCCTCTAAGAGACACTCACTCAACACTGCCTTTTCAGCCCTTTAGGGTTCTTGGGCCCGTCCTCCCCTTTTGAGAGAATGTCCATCCATGTTGCAGACAAATCAACACTCCTCAATGATAGGAATGATCTCCATGAGCCCCATCTTGTCTTTGAAGTACACGAACTTGTCCCTTGGCAACAGCTTCATCAAAATATCAGTGGTCTGCTCATCGGTGGCAATGTAATCGAGCTTTATTTCTCTCCTATGTTAGTTTTTGTAGCATCAGAGGTGTTCTAGTCTCGAGACTTTGTGGAGAGGCTAAAACACAAGAGTTCTCCATAACCCATAAATCATTTCTGGAAATTCAACCTAGAGTGTCTCAATTAGATTATTAGTCTATTTTTAAATATTTCCTAAGTCTAAACTTAGGAAAAGTGGTTAATTAATCAGTATTAATTGAGAAAGGTGTGAATCATCTAGAAACACATGGATCGATCCAAAAATGATCTCAGCCATCGATTATGTTTTAATCTTGGCCGTTGGAGCCCCAACTGGAGATTATAAGAGGGGGTACATGGAGAGCACACACACTTGAGATAGATTTCCTTTGGCAATTCAATTCTCCAGAGTGCAACTACAGTTGTCGAAAGAGTTCGAGCCAAAGGAAGGAAGCAAAGATAGAGAGGGGCAGGGACAGTGATCCGGAGGAAGTTTTCAAGATCCAAAGAGACAGCAGCAAGAGGTCGAGTTATTCCCAGTGAGGTTGCGCAGAGGATTGCACAGACAACTTCAAAGGGCAATTCAATTTAGTTGTGGGAAATTTTGATTCAGTTTTTCTATGTCGAGAAAGTCTTCTAGAAGGCCAAAGAATCATCTCCCGCAGCAGAGTTAGGCAAAACGACTCGATCAGAAGTAGTTTCGGGCTAGACATCAAAGGGTTTGTGCAAGCACTGCGTAGATACCTGTGCAAGGGGTCCAGGAAGACGAGTTTCTAAAGACAAGTTGTGCCAAGGTTGCTTGTGGAGGAAGGGAAATTCCCTCAAATAATTTCGACTAGATTTTCTTGTTGTGGATAGCCAGTTTTCGGCATATAGATTGTACTCAGATTATATCACTACTGCTTAATAATAGAAGACCTAAACTACTACACCGATTTTCCCAAGTTGGGTTTTTTCGACATTTGTCCAAAAATATTTGTGTCAGATCTATCTGCGCGCTAGTATTTCTCAGTTTCCAACACTTTTATTTTCTATAGTATTTTTGTGAAGATTGCAATGAGATTATTTCGTTGTTACTGTAGCAATGAACTGTTAAATTAATTTACAGTTAGAAGAAATAATTCCAGTTGTTGCAATAGAATATCAGTAGGTGAAATTTTCATATGGTATTAGAGTGGTTTTCATCAGATGGGGAAGCTCAGAAGCGGAGGAAGAAATTCGCTACTCAGAGGGAGTAGCAGCATGAATTTCTGGGGGCAATGTACAGCTTAAGCCAGGAAGTACGAATTGCTGAGTAGTTTGAGTTTTTAGTGCAAGTTGGCTGAAAAAAATTGGCTTGCCAATTCGAGTGATTCCAGCAAGCAAAAGGGCAGTTATAGCTCAGATTTTTGCCAAGCAAATTCCTCATTTGGGTGCAAAGGGTTTTGCAGCAATACCTAGAGAAGAATTAGCATCGGGTGGAAGAGGAAGTGCACACACACAGAGAATTTCTCTCAGAGGTTTCTAGTTTAGAAATCTGATTTTCCAGATGCAGTTGGCATTCGCAGTAAGCAGAGTTTCTCACTCCAAAAGAGAGTGTGAGTAGTAGATTCAACAGCGAAGCAGGGGGAGAGAGGGAGATTTTCGTTCAAATTCTAATTGGCCACAATTGGGCTCAAAGATTAGGATAGGTTGGAGGGAGCCTCCAATTTTATCATCTGGACAGCCAAGATGACCTTCTTACTAGATGACTGAAAGTCTATGTAGAGAATGTTGTGGCAGTACCTTAGGATGTAGACCAACTGAAGGAGTACAGGAAAGAGATGGCTAATGCGAAGCAGATGACCCTGGATGGAGTCCGGGACCATATACTCTCACATATATTTGGCAAGAACACTGCCAAGGAGATTGTGGATGCTTTCAATCAGCTATATCTTTAGAGCAACAAAAGATGTTCCTACAAGACAAGCTGAGAAACATTAGGATGCAGAAAAGTGAAGGCACAGTTCCGTTCCTCACCAGGATTCAGGAAGTCCATGATCAAATTACAACCGTTGGGGAGATGCCTCAACCGTCAAAGTTTCTATGTTTGGCACTAAAATGTGTCTCAGAGGAATGGCAAGTCTTTGTCCAAAGTATCTTGGGCCGAGACACACTACCAAGATGGGATAGGATGTAGTCGGACCTGCAGCAGGAGATGAGACGAGCTCTAGTAAACAGCACCATCAACGGAAGCAGTAGCAAGGGCTCGAAGGGTGAGAAGGAAGAGGAGAATGTGGCCCTTACATCAAAGGATCCCATTCAAAGGTAGGAGAAGAAGAAGAAGAAGGACCTATCTAAGGTCAAGTGCTTCAGGTGTGGCAAGTTTGGCCACTATAGTACTTAGTGTCCTCTCAGGAAGAAGAACAAGCAGGAGAAGCAGGACCAGGCGACAGTGTTCGCAAAGATAAACAAATTGTCCTCCAGGTTGGAGGAAGACTTCACAATGTTTGCAACTATACCTCCAGGAGTGAGGTGGGGCGATATGGAGCTATAGTCCTAGAGTTGCACAGAGGATAGGCAGGGTCCATTGAGTTGTCTTCCTCATGGATCATTAGCTTGCTATAGAGGCCCATAGTATTTAGTAGCAGGATGGAATAGTGTTTGCTGATGCAGTCAAATTCTCGAGTGACAGTTGCAAACTAGTTGCAATCAGGTGTTGAGGAGCGCAGATGCAGTGTTGATAACATAGCAGGTGGCTCAGTGCAGAGTTAGCAACAACACAAATTCTTCAGTGGATAGTGCAAAGGCTAGTAGTAGCCAAATGCTCAAGAGATAGATGCAGCACAGAGACAGTTGATTCAGTATTTCGAATGCTTCTCAGTTGTAGTAGTTGCAATAGCAGCAACAACAGGTGATAGGGAGTTGCAATGCAGATGCAGAGTTGGAAGCAGTATAGCAGTGTTAGCAGCAGCACTAATGTAGCATCAGATTTTTGCAGTGGTTGGTGGGTAGTGACAGTCAGTCAAAGTGGCCAAACATCAGCAACGTATAGAGGGTGATATGGAGACAAGGTGTCGTAGCAATAGTGCAGCACTAGAACACCTTCCTCACTAAGAGGTGTTCTAGTCTCGAAACTTTGTGCAAAGGCTAAAACACAGGAATTCTCCATAATCCATAAATCGTTTCTGGAAATTCCAACTAGAAGTGTCTCAATTAGACTATTAGCCTATTTTTAAATATTTCCTAAGTCCAAACTTAGGAAAAGTGGTCAATTAATCATTATTAATTGAGAAAGGCATGAATCATCTAGAAACTCACACGGATCAATCCAGAAATCATCTCAGCCATCGATTATGTTTTAATCTTGGTCGTTGGAGCCCCAACTGGAGATTATAAGAGGGGGGAACGGGTATATGGAGAATGCACACACTTGAGATCAATTTCCTTAGGCAGTTCAATTCTCCAAAGAGAAACAACAGTTGCCAGAAGAGTTCGATCCAGAGGAAGGAAGCAGAGACAAAGAGGGGCAAGGACAGTGATCCGGAGCAAGTTTTCCAGATCCGAAGAGACAACAACAAGAGGCTGAGTCATTCCTAGTGAGGCTACGCATTGGACTGTGCAGGCAACTTCAGAGGGCAATTCAATTTAGCTATGGGAAAATTCGATTCAGCTTAGAGAGTCCAGGAAAGTCTTCCAGAAGGCCGGAGAATCAATTCCAGCAATAGAGCCAGGCATAACGACTTGATCAGAAGCAGTTCCAGGCTAGATGTCAAAGGGCCTGCCCAAGCACCATTCAGAGGCCTGCGCAAGAGCTCCAAGAGGATGAGTTTCTAAAGCCAAGTTGTGTCAGGGTTGCTTGTGGCGGAAGGGAAATTCCCTTTATTAATTTCGGCCAAATTTTCTTGTTGTGGATAGCCAGTTTTTGGCATCCACATTGTACTTAGATTATATCACTGCTGCTTAATAATAAAAACCCTTAGTTCTTGGACTAGTTTTCCCAAGTTAGGTTTTCCTGGGACATTTGTCCAAAAATAACATTGTCAAATTTATGTGTGTGCTACAATTTCTGAGTTTCCAACACTTTTATTTTCCGTGGTATTTTTGCGAAGATTGCAATAAGATTATTTCGTTGTTATCGTAGAAATAAACTGTTAAATTAATTTATAGTTAGAAGAAATAATTCCAGTTGCTGCAATAGAATTTCAGTAGGTGAAATTTTCACATCCTATGCACCATGTCACAGATGTAGTGATACTTGATCTCAATATGCTTCGACCTATCATGGAACAC
The DNA here is from genome assembly GCA_000404065.3 of Pinus taeda. Taxonomy (NCBI): domain Eukaryota; kingdom Viridiplantae; phylum Streptophyta; class Pinopsida; order Pinales; family Pinaceae; genus Pinus; species Pinus taeda. The sequence continues at coordinate 8,397 of APFE031572132.1, read as the reverse complement.
GAGATTCTCTGAAAGCTTCACACAACTTTGATTATCGCAGTGTATCAACATCGGTTCCAACTCTTGGTTGAACAATCCTACAAGCAACTTCTGAAGCCATACTACTTCGATAGAAGCCTCATTGGTGTGATGTACTCTGCTTTAGAAGTGTTGAGTGTGATCAACCTTTTCTTCCTACTCATCCACGATATCGTAGTGGATCCCAAACTGAAGGATACTCCCAAGGTACTCTTCCTGTCGTCACCACTTACTGCCCAATTAGTGTTTGTATATCCTCGAAGTCGTACATCCTTGTTTGCAACATACTTCAAGCCATAGTTCATTGTACCACGCAAATATCTCAAGATGTGCTTTACTACAATCCAATGCTCGTGTCTTGATTTTACCTGGAACTAGCTCAAGGTGTTCACAGAAAAGCAAATGTCTGATCAAGTGTTAACCAAATACATCAACATACCGATCAATCGTCGTTACATACATGGATCTACCAACCTAAAGTCAGAGCCTCCTAACTTCTTCAAGTTAGTCACAATACGAGTCGCCATGGATTTCCAATTCATCATACCAAATCTCTGAAGGATCTCTATTGCATACTTTCCTTGACTAAGGAAGGCTTCACAAAGTTTCTGCCATACTTCTAATCCCAAGTAATAGTGCATCAACCCAAGATCCTTCAAATCGAATTTAGAAGCAAATTGCTTCTTGCACTGAATGATAAGAGGATTGGCACCTGTCAAAAACAAATTGTCAACATATAATAATAAGATCACAGGTGCATCCTTCACAACCTTAAAGTAAAGGTTTTGATCGGCTTCACTTTTAGTAAATCCCAATCTTGTCAGAAAATTGTTGATACAAGCATACCAAGCTCTTGGAGCTTGCTCGAGTCCACATAAGGCCTTCTTCAATCTACAAACATGAGACTCCTTTCCATGTACCTGAAATCCATGAGGTTGCTCTTGTGAAAATTTCAACTATTGCAATAACTGGAAATTATTCTCCTAACTATAAATTTAATCATGCAGTTTATTTGCTACAACAAACAATGAATAAATCGCTCTTGCAATTTCCACCATAAAAATACTGCGGAAAATAAAATACTAGAAACTAAGAAATTCTAGCACACAAACAAAAATTTAACACAGTCGTTTTTGGCCAATTAACCCTGGAAAAACCCAACTTGGGAAAACCGGTGTAGCAGATGAAGGTTTTATTATTATTCTTCAACAGCGAATCTGAGTACAATAATTTGGATGCTTTACTAGCAAGCCAATATGGGAAAAAATACTGGAAAAATTATTGTGAGAATTTTCCCTAACCCCACAGTTGGTTTCTGTCCCCAGGATTGCCTCCCCAGCCACACGCAATCCCTTCTGCGTCAACTTCTGCGCAGATCCTGCTGCAACTATCTCTGGAAACCTCTGAAACCCTTAGCTCTATCTTTGTTTGGCTTTCGAATTGACTCACTACCTCATCTCACCAAAATCCTGACATCCAGCAGCTAAATCACTAGCTCCCCCATCTAGATCAAACTGACCGTTGTTGTGCCTGTGCAATCCTTCGTAGACCCTCTAGGAATTTCACACTCCCTCTCACTCCCTCTTCATGAACAGGAAGACTTCCTTCGGAAATGTCGTTGCCCTCCTCTGCCACCTGTTACTGACCCTCTGACTCAATCTTGTTAGTTGAATCTTTGCTACTGAAAAAATCGAACTACCTGGGAACTTGAGTATCTGCACTGGTGTGTCTTCTCCAAGTTCCCATCGACTTCTTATAATCCTCTGTTGGATCACCAATGGCCAAGATTAAAACTTAATTAATGGCTAGGATCATCTTGGAGTGGATTCGTGTGAGTTTCTAGATGATTCGCACCTTGACTTAATTAATTCTGAATAATTAACCATATTCCCTAAGTTTAGACTTAGGAAAATCGGCTAATAATCCAATTAAGCCATCTCTAAGTGGAATTTCCAAAAACGATTTATGGGTTTTGGAGATCTCATGTAGTCTAACCTCTCCACCAAATTTCGTGGCTAGAACACATCTGATGCTACAAAAACTAACACTCCCTCTTAGCGAGGAGTCGGGACTATGTTCTCTCAAGTGATGCACATCCTGTCACAACCTGTCTCTGTATTAGCTCTTGTCACGCTGCTGATGTTTGGCCATACTGCCCACCAACCACTACGCAACTCTGATGTTGCACTTGTGTTGTTGCTGACACTACCATACTGCTACCAAATCTACATCTGCACTACAACTCCCTCTCATCTGTTGTTACTGTAACTGCAACTACTACAATTGAGAAGCATCCAAAATAATTTGTCCCTGCTACTGAAACGGGTTCTCCACCATACCCATATATTCTCTGAAATAGACCAACTTAGCTCTCCCTAGAGCTTTCGTGAGTATATCTGCAACTAGCTCTTCTATGGGAACATGTTGCAGCTGGACCGCTCCACTCTGTACACAATCTCTGATGAAATGACATCGAATATTTGTGTTTCGACCTATCAGGAAACACTGGATTCTCAGAGAGATTGATGCAACTCTGATTATCACATCAAATACTAGTCACCTCCATCCTTTGCTTGAACAAGCTTACTAGCAGTTTCCAAAGCCATATAACTTCGTACGTAGTTGTGCTTGTTGCCATGTATTCTGCTTCTGCAGAGCTCGGTGCTATTGACTTCTGCTTCCTCTTGCACCATGAAATCATCCCTGATCCCACGCTAATTCTTATCTACTGAACTGTCTACCCAATCTGCATCTGTGAAACCACATAGTTTGATGTCATCACCGAGGATATATCTCAACCCATACTCGACTGTGTCATGCACATACCTCAGAATATGCCTCACTGCTACTCAATGCACCATCTTCAGCTCTACCATAAACTAACTGAGGGTATTGACTGCAAAGCAAATATTTGGCTTAGTGTTGACCAAATTCATGAGAGACCCAATAAGTTGTCTATACAAGATGGGGTCAACATCCTTGTCATCTGATGTATCTATCTTCTTCCAATTGATGATCAAGGGTGTAGACATGGGTCTACAATCCTACATTCTAAACCTCTTCAGAATATCTGTAGCGTATCTTCCCTGCCCAAGGAAGATCTCCCCATCCTTCTGCCATACTTCCAATCCTAGGAAATAGTGCATCAACCCCAAATCCTTCATATCAAACTCTGCTGCCAAGTTCTTCTTGTAGTCTTCTATAAGTCCTGATGATCTTGTCAAGAAGAGATCATCCACATACAATACAAGGATAAGTAGCTCACCCTCTACCATCAAATAGTAAAGGTTGGGATCTGCATCACTCTTGACGAACCACATCTGCTGCAAGCAGCTATCAATCTAACCATACCATGCCCTGGGAGCCTTCTTGAGTCTGTATAGATCTCTCTTTAGTCTTCACACGTGAGTGTGCGCTCTCATGAGTTTCGAAGCCCTCTGGTTGTTCTATGTACACCTCTTCCCCTATCACCCCGTTCAAGAATGTTGTCTTGACATCCATCTGGTGAATCTGCCTTCCCATCTGAGCTACCAGGGATATAACAGACCAGATAGAAGTGTATCTAGTAACAAGGGCGAAGGTCTCCTCATAATCTATCCCTTCTTTGTATGCATACCCCTTTGCCACGAACCTGGCCTTGTATTTTTCCACACTGCCATCTGCAGCATACTTGATCTTCTAGATCCATCTAGAACCTACAACTGACCTGTTTTCAGGCCTTGACACCACCTCCCAAACATCATTCGTCATGATAGAGTTATACTCTTCTACCATGGCATCTATCCACACCTGATGTTATGTGACCTCCTGAAAGTTGGAAGGTTTTGCAACCTGAGCCACCAATGCTTGGTAACAATTAGGCTATTTGTGTTGTCTCCTATTCATCTTATGAGTTCCAATAAACTCCTCTACATCTCTCAATGTTTGACGAACCTCTCTACTGGACTAGTGGTGGGAGGTTCAACCAGCTCCTCCTTATCCTGCCTTTGTTGTGTCTTCTATTGTGAACTCCCCGAATGTCTTGCACCTGAGGAAACACTGGTACTAGTCATTGTACTTGATCCCTGTGATTGTCCTACTGTCGATCCCACTGGCTACCCCTGTGGTTGCCCCTGTTGCTGGCCCAAAGGAGCTTATGTTGACTGATTCTGATCACGTGTAGGCATCTCACGAGATCTCTAGAAGGCTCAGTCCTCCATGAACTACATATCTCGTCTCACCACTATCTTTCTATTGCTAAAAATGTAGATCATATATGCCTTTGAGGTTTCGCTATATCCAACAGGAAACCCCTTCTCTGCAGACTGATCCAATTTGGCACGTGGCAATAAGCAATGCTACGAAAGATCCTAAAGTGACTAACTTTTGGATTCTTCCCTATGAAGATTCCTTTTGGCATTTTCTTCCCCAATGCTCTATGGGGAGTCCTATTCTGAATATACATTATCGTGTTACATGCCTCTGCCCATAAAAACCTGGGCAAATCCTGATCATACAACATAGCTTTTGTAGCCCCAACTATGGTTCTGTTTTTCGGCTCTGCTACTCCATTCTGTTGTGGATTATATGGAGCTACCCATTCTCTTCTGATGCCTTCCTTCACGCAAAAATCTGCTAAGTCTTTATCAATATATTCTCCATCTGATAAAATTGCCAACTAGGGCCAAACTCCATGTGGGGCATCTTATTTATGGCAGCTGATATTTTTCTTGGATCCCTCTCATCAAGAGGTGTAGGATTGATCTAAAGATCATCCGATTCCGATAAGTATTCATGGAGTTATGAATTTATTTGTGTTATAAGACAATTCATCAAGGTCAGCCAGCAACCAAATAAACTCCACATGTGCTCAATGTTTTAGTATAAAAGGAGATGACTTGAGAGTCATTTCAACACACACTTCTCTCTTGATTTCTCTCCACTTGTCTTGGGTTTTAGTGGAAGAGAAATCTAGGAGTAGAAGCCCTCAACACAGTCATAAGGAGGAAGCCCTAAACACAGTTCTAAAGTGGATGCCCTAGCCACAGTCCTAATGAGGATGATCTAGCTCTCAACGCAACTATGGAGGAGAGATCTAAACATTGTCCTAAAGAGGTCACAACACCTAGCCGCAGTCAAGAAAGGATCTATCTATGCTAATCTAAAGAAGACTCACACACTGTTAAGGAGGGTTAGTTGCCCTAGGTAACAAAGGATGACACAACGATCCCATATGTTGTCCTAACCTGGTTGTTAGGAAGGCCAAGGTAATTCTGGACAGCATGATTTGGAGAAGACATAAGAAGGAGAACTCGCATTTTGGAGAGGAGATCTTATGTTCAAGCCGCAAGTTAGTAGGCACCTCAGCGAAGGAGAAAAGGCTAAGTCTGTAGCCTTTTCATGACTGTTTTGAGGGCTAGACAACCAAGCAGGAGGGATGAGTTGTGTAAAGGAGATCTGGAATACTTGTGACGAGTTTGAGGGTTATCTTCCTATGATCTAGGGCAACGACTGCTACAGCAAGAGACCGAGGCTTGTTCTGAAGTAATCAGAGGGCTAGTTGGAGAGTCCTAGGGCTAGGAATTAGCCTTAAGGACAACGTGTTGGAGCAGCAAGCTTAGAAGGGAAGACCGCAGTTGTAGGAGGCCTTCTGAGCTGATTGGAGGGGTCTAACAAGGACTGTTAGGAAGCCCTAACCAGTTTGTTGCAAACATATTAGACCTCAATACAATGAGCTAAGGCATGTTGTCTATGACATCTCTTGTATGTGTTGGATCCTAGATGAGGATTAGTTTGAACCAGATTGTTGGACAATCTGTGTGAGCCAAATTGTTGGTTGTACATAGTGGTATGGTACATGGGTATTTAGTGCAGCAAATTCATGGTGTTGCTATGGTATGGCAAAGCACAACAGTGGCACAATGGGACAGCCATGACATAGTGCACCAGTAGCACAACGGGACAGCCATGACATTGTGCAGCAGTGGCATAATGGGACAGCCATGACATTGTGCACCAGTGGCACAATGGGACAGCCATAACATAGTGCAGCAGTGGCACAACAGGACAGCCATGACATTGTGCAGCAGTGGCACAATGGGGCAGCAAGCATGTGCAGCATGGTTCAGCATGATGACGAGATGCAACACAGTGATAGGTGAAGGAGTCACCTTGGAGAATCAGTTGAAGCAGCATGTCTTCAACTGATCTCATGTATCATCTTGTTAGAGATGATCTATGCTCCTATCTAGATAAGTCAAAGTGTTGACTTCTGTTGTAAATGTACTATCTCTCTCTCTCTCTCTCTATTGAACTATTGAAGAACATATAAGAAGAATTGATCAAGGGTTTCCCCACATTGGTGTTTGTCCCTGGCTAGCGCCACATCTTGTGTCCTCTTGTCTTGGCTTGTCTTCAACGACTTATGTTTATGTTCTATCTGCAGTTTACTTTAATGTTGATGTGATTGCTAATCTGGAAAAGATATTGAGCTAACAGTGAAAATTTAAATAAATTGCTCTAAGCATAGAACATACCTAAACTTAAAATCACCATTATCTTAGTGAAGCACCTTGATCTTCTTCCCTGTCGCATTCTCCACGAGAGCCTTAAACTCTTTGGAATGATCAAAGACCTCATCTTTGGTCTTCAAGAAGTAGATCCAGGCTTTCCTGGAATGGTCATCAATAAAGGTGACGAAGTATTCGGCACCATTGAGAGCTCTAGTGGACATCAGGCCACAAATATCTAGATGTATAAGTCCTAACACACCATCTGCTTTGTTGTCACTTCTTGGGAATGTTGCCTTAGCATACTTCCCAAGTATGCATTCAATTCACACACCATCATGTTTCGTGCTAAGTTTTGGAACCCTTGTTATTGTTTCTCTGAGCATCTTGAGTGCCCCATGGTGTAGATGTCCCATTCTTCTATGCCATAACTCATTCAGTTCCTTCCCACTAGTAACGTCATTGCCTATTAGTGCCATTGGAGAGTCAAGCTGCAACTTGTCCAATATGTTGCTTCGAACTCCAATATGTCTTACCCTCTTCCAACTTAAGTGTTTGACAAACACTTTCTTCCCTACGAAGTGGATACCATATCCCTTATCATGTAACTAGGATATTGAAATCAGGTTCATACCTAATCCCGGCACATGCAATACATCTATAGCGTTGGTGCTTGCTCCTGACTCCCTCTGAAAATGAATGGTACCTCTCTCTACTCGAGTACACTTTGCTCTATTTCCCATCGTACTCTGGAAATCCATCTTCTCCTCCTTGTAGCTAGAGAAATATTCTCTAACCCCTGTCATATGAGTTGATGCTCCACTGTCTATATACCAGACACCCTATGAAGTTGAACCTGACAAGCAAGCAAATTCATCCTCCAACCTGGAAGACAAATCTGAAGTATCCTGAATGTCAATTTTGTCCATGGTTATACTGAAGAATTTATAGTGTGTTATTCTTCTTTCCACCCGACACTGGTTTGCAATTCCAAACTGCTGCAAAACCCTTTGCATCCAACCATAAATTTGCTTAGTGAAAATATGAGTTGTTGTTGCTCCATTTGACCGTCCGAATCACTGTCCTATGCAAATCGAATTTTTCTCCTAATCTTGCAATGAAAAATCGAACTCTTTCCCCAGCAATTCGAACTGCTTGTCCTGGGATCTGTGTAGTCTCTTTGGGAATTTCGATTTGCTACTCCCTCTGAACAGTGAAATTTCTTTCTCCCCTACTTAGCTTCCCCGCTGACAACCTGGCTTCAATACCGTGTGAAAATTCCATCAATTGCGGTAACTGGAAATTATTCTCCTAACTGTAAATTTAAATATGCAGTTTATTTGCTACGGCAAACAATGAATAAATCACTATTGCAATTTTCACCATAAAAAGCTGAGGAAAATAAAATACTAGAAACTAAGAAATTCTAGCACACACACAAATTTAACACAGTTGTTTCTGGACAATCATCCCTAGAAAACCACAACTTGGGAAAACCGGTGCAGCAAATGAGTGTTTTATTATTATTATTCAGTAGCAAATCTGAGTACAATAATTTGAATGCTCTATTGGCAATCCAATCTAAGAAAACATATTGGCAAAATTATTGTGAGAATTTTCCCTCACCCCATAGTTGGTTTCTATCACCGGGATTGCCTCCCCAGCCACATGCAATCCCTTCTATGTCAACTTCTGCGCAGATCCTACTGCAACTATCTCTCGAAACCTCTGAAACCCTTAGCTCTATCTTTGTTTGGCTTTCGAACTGACTGACTACCTCATCTGACCAAAATCCTGGCATCCAGCAACTAAATCACTAGCTCCCCCATCTAGATCAAACTCATTGTTGTTGTGCCTGTGCAATCCTTCGCAGACCCTCTAGGAATTTCAC
>APFE031572124.1:8781-61662 GCA_000404065.3 Pinus taeda | reverse complement strand
ATGTCACTGCTCATAGGTCCCGGAATGTATCCTCCAATGTACGAAAACAGGGGTAACAGGGACGGTGACCAATGGTGACAAATTACTGTGTAACAAGTACCGTTGAGAGTGATGCAAAGTCGACCTCAGGTGCCACGGGATTCCCCTCCGCAGCCACCTATGTAGTTCCCTAGGAGTGGCAACTAAGGATACCAACTCGCTATAGAAGCCAGGCGGAACAGTCGTGAGGTAAGATCAGACAAGTAGGAGAGGGGGTATCTCTCTTCACTGTCTTCAAAAACCCTCGTGCTTAACTCCCAGATCCAGAGCTTTCCTGGTCTTCCTCACGCTATTGGATTTTCACTCTCTATTTAGACTTCTATGTTTGACAGTTTAAACGGCCTTGGAGAGTTAACTCTCCACTCACCTAATTGAAGGCCCTAAAATCCTAAAACTTGTTTGTGTATTTAACTTAAAAGAAAAAATTTCTAGTTGATTTTAATTAGCGCTTGATTTTAAGGGTTGTTCTTTAAGTCAAAGGATGATGGAAGTGAAACTAGATGATGTGTGTATGACTCAACCAAAAATCAAAGAAAAAGTAACTACATGAATGCAATAATTTTTCTTTCGATGAAAAGAGTACTCTAAATGGGTTGTAGGAAACAATTAGAAAGCAAAAAGTTTTCCTTTTATTTTCTTGTAACACACTTCACACACGCAAAAACCAAAAGAATTTCTAATGCTTTAACGATGCAAACTAATGCAAAGTATAGTGAAGATGCAAGAATTCAAGATTTCTCTAAAGCAAGAAATGAAAGTTACTTTGTTTATCAAATTTTCTTTTGCCACTTACAATATTTAGATGGAATATGAGATACTACAATTCATTTCGTCTAAATACTAAAAGCAAAACTCAAGATAACATAAAACACTTTCATTCACCAAAAGGAAACTAAATGAAAAGCAAGTTCAAGAAAGCAAAACTAAAACTTTTCAAAAAGTTCACTTGAAAGTAGCGACGAAAAGGTCTTTTTGAAAATGCTTTCAACAAAAACTGACACTTCGCGATTGAAACAACAAGCAAGAAACACTTTTTGCAAGTTGACACCCAATAAAGAATGAAAACTCAACAAAAAACAAATGTGCTCAAAAAGGCTTCTTGACAATGGAAGGCAGCAAGGAAAGCTTTGGTAGCAAATACCAAAAAAAAAGATCAAAAATACGGTTTCAAGAAAGTATCAAATGACAACTTTGATGAAACAAAGAAGTAAATGGTCATAAAAATCGATTTCGTTAAGCAAACAAAAATTCACCAAGCAGCAAAGTTGAACACAAAGATTGATAACAATATTTCTGCTCTGATCACTCAGAGCAGCCAAGATTCCAATTAAGAAATCTTGCGTGTTTTTAGCAAAAAGATGATGACACTTGCAAACACAAAACAAGACAAAAACTCCTTATAATTAGAGAGAAATCGGAGTAAGGATGCTCACTGTAAAACAGAGAACTGATACTGACAAAGATGATTCTTCAAAACTGACTAAAAGCACCAGACGCACTCCAGAGACAAAAAGGTTTATAAATCCTGAAAGTTGCCAGGTATACGCGAATGTACTTAGTGCAGACTGCGTGTATATGCTACTGTTTCTGAGGAAACCTGCGTAACGCAGGTTCACTTCAGACAACAAGCGTTTATACGCTTCTGTAAGTAAACAAAACAGCGTATATCTAATATTTCAGGAAAAATAGAAAAGAGACTCAAGAAACTGGTAAAACTCAGAAGTTAAAAATAGACCATTCAATAACAATAAACCAGCAAGCAACTAAGCCCTGATAGGCTTGACAAACACCCAACTAGGAACAACAAGAGTGTTGTTCCCCAGCGGAGTCGCCAGTTCTGTTGAGGGATTTTATCCCCTAGGGCTTTTGGGTGGAACCCTAGCAAACTGAAAGTTGTCTAAACCAAGAAACATGCACACACACATCCATTATGCTAGAAAAATCTATTTCTAAAGTAAGAAGGATGTACCTCAGGTCCTACGTTCGAGTAGTTCCTCAAGGGTCCAAACCCTTCTTCACATCCCTTTCGCTCCTTTGCCCTGCAAAACCAGCAATTCCAAAGAATGCAGCAGTATATGGACAAAGATTTATACAAAATTCATCTTTATGTTATACAAGAAAGGAGTTAGTTATAAACTTTTAGACATCCATTCATACATGAAATTCAAACATGAACATCATTAACATAAAGAAGAAGCATTTCGGGAACCAAGACGTGTTTCTTTATTAGACAAATAGAATAGTACAAAAAAGAGAAATATCACCTGAGCAACCTCTGCAGGCTCAAAGCTCAGCCTCCTTCTAGATTTGTCCTGCCTCAAGCCTCTAGTAGATCTCCTTCCAATACTCACTCCAAGATGTCATAACTAAGGGATGAACTCAAATCACAAGGAAACAAGGGTTTCCTGTACAAATGGGGGAAGTGCAAAAGGCACAAGGGTCTTTAGACCTGATCAGGGGGAAATCTCAGTATAATAACCTTTCTCTCTCTTCTCTCCTCCCTTAGGCCTTCCCTTTGGTGTCTTTTTATACCAATTCCAAAGTAGTTTTTTAGTTAGGAATTGGTTGGGAACAGTTGAGGCCACGGGCGCTAATAGGTGATCAGCAGGTAAAACCCGCGATCTCTGCCCGAAAATAAGGAGTTTTATATTTTTTTAAGTGTTTTAATACATATACGTGGGTTGGGTATATATGAACTCACATATACACGCGTTTAACTCAGGGAAATGTCGCGTACAGGGAATAAAACATTGTTTTTTGGATTTTGGACCAGGTCTGGAAGGAGGGATTGCCCTAGGCCATGAGTGCAGCATCACAAACCATAATAGTGAGATTTGGAGCTATAACACATAGTGTTTTGAAAGGGGGAAGGGTAGTTTGGCTCGTGAGTTAAAAAAATTCAGAGTATAAGTTTTCATCTCTAGTGTTGCTTTGCTGCCAATGGGCCTAGACAGTACCGCAGTGGAGTCACACATGAACACATTTGTTCCTCCACTGCCAACGAGCTTGATCAGTACCCCAGTGGAGTTGCGTGCTTCACCTCTCTGTGCAGGAAGCCTTTTTCTTCTTTCACCTTTGTATTTCTAAAAGAGTAATGTGCATAAAAACTTATTTATTCTTTGGGTGGAAGAGGGACCCAACTTATTAAGAGCATAAAAGTTTGTTCCTTCACAGAAGCATGTAAGACCTCTGACATAGGTTTACTCGTTTAGATTTTCCCCTTCTCCGTTTCTACTAATTGGATGAGCTTGAACATACAGAGCATAAGGATGAGTACAAGTATGGGGTTTCCAATGTGGACACAGGTTCATGGTTGGACCCATGCTTCCCTTGTAGATGGCTCTTATTTTCCATCAAGACTTCATTGGTTGAAGGTTATAACCAAGCACATAGAAGATGGACGCAGGACTAGCCAAGTGTTGCAGTGTCACAAGACCCTTTGTATCTCAGCCACATACTCATTCAAAAGCCAGAACTCAGTAGAGGGCATCACTTATTTACCAAATCAAAATAGCATGAAACTAAGAAAAAAAAAACAAAGCGAAACAAAAATAGTAAGCAAAGAGAAAAAACAACAAGTAGTAAACAAACTATGTTCATGGCATGGGGCGCAGCCCCACTTACTAAAAATAGTGTTTGAGATATTGGTCATTGACAAGAAGGTTGTTAATCCTCCTGGCAAGTGACTACAGATGGTGTGTGTGTGGGCCAAGCTTCTAATGAACCAATTTCAAATTATCATGTTCCACAGCTGGAACCTAGTTGTATCCTGAAAGATCATTTAACAAAGGCAAAATTCGTGTCCCAGATACTGCATGTAACATAGGTTCCATTGACGGAACAGCGTAGTTTCTTTTGTTCCAGGTGTGGTTCAAGTTTCAAAAATTAATGCATAAGCGTATCTCCCTTAATTTCTTACATACATAACTTAAATTAGAAACCCATGTAAAATGATGAACTCTATAAGTGATCTGAGAATCCAATAGCTTAGTCAATTCTTTCTGTATAAGGGGTTCAAGTGACAAATGTACTTTCCTCAGTTTTTTCTGCAATGGCTTGACCCCTTCTTTGATTGGAATCCTGTGTTGGATTATTCACGTGTTGTATGTACTCATACCATCATATTCCCATGTAGACACATACTGATATTGTTTGAACAAGCGGACAAAAACTTGTTGCTCCTGCAGTGTGCAACACGTACCGAGATTGACAAACTTCAGATCTTGTTTTTTTCCAGGTTTATCTATTCATGCATCATGGTGGAGCTATGGTTTTTGTTGTTCCTTGGCCCTTAAAAGTGGTTCTGCAAGTCATAGATCTTTTCTAGAGATACCACACCCTTGGGGATGAGTTTTCCTTTCTTGTCGTCAGCCCCAACTTGTAGAGACTACTCGTCTTCATCAATCATTGTGTCCTTGAAGACATCAAAGTTGGCCATGAAGCGTAGTATCTATTGATCGTCATCAAAAACATGTAGATTAGTTATGTTATCAGGGATAGAAGGCTTATAAAAAATTTCAACAGTAAATCTATCCCTAAGTGGTGACATCTTAGAAGTTGTGTTTGCTAAAGCATTGGCAACGACATTACACGTTCTTGGCACAACAGTGATATTGAATGCTTGGAAGTTAAATATTAGTCACCATACCTCTTGCTGGTAATTTTAGATATGAGGTGATAAACAATTTATGGTGTTACGTACTTGTCGTACCATGATTTCTAAATCACCTACCACTTTGAGTGAAACAACGTTGAGGTTGATGACCTTTTGCAAGCCCAACACAAGTGCTTAGTATTCAACAATATTGTTTGTGCACTCGAACTCCAAGCTGCTCGAGATAAAATGTTTCTTGCGCTTTGGGCAATCAAGACATGCCCGGCTCCAGATCCATCCTGTGTCTTTGATTCGTCAAAATACATGGTCCACATCTCATTTGTACACGGACCGTTTGACATGATTGTATTACTACTACTGTTGCTACTACTACTGCTACTAGTGTTACAATGTATTGTACAACTTTCATTTCCATCAGTTGGGCAAGGAAGGAGACCCAACTGTGTGTCTAATGGGGTTGGAGTTGGTTGTGTGAGATAACACCCCAGCGTTTTTTCCAAGAGGCAGTTGCCGAACATGAGCTCCGCGAAAGCCAATGGTTCATTCTCACCACTGATGGGAGTGATATTGTGTCTCGTCTATCTCTTGAATAACAACCCGGATCTGATTTATTTTTCCCTAGTACAGAAGCCACAAGTGTGACTAGTCTATAGCAAAGTACCCATTCAACTTGCTGGACCAATCTCTGCAGAGCAGTAAGCCATATGCTTCTGGTATGTCCACAATGACAATGTTGATGCACCGGTGAACTCGGTCATCATGAGATAATCGGATGATCACATCTTGAAGTTCATCAATGGTTGGTATGCATGTCTAATCAAGTTGGATGATCTACATAGATTTCTTCCTCCGTTGCACATTGATCTTATTGGTGATGGAGAGTGGCATGACATTGGCTAATGTGCCAGAATCAACCAAACATTTGTGAACAATGCAGTTAAATATTTTGAATGAAAACAAGAATGGAGGGAAAATAGAGTTATCTTCTTCCATTCAGAGTGTGTTGAGCATAGTTGTGAGTGAACCGAGAGATGTTCTTGCTCCCTTGCTAGTAGAGGTTGTGTTGTCTGCAGATGTTTGGCGCAGTGTGCACAGCAAAATATCCCACTGACTTTGAGTCTTAGCTAACTCGAAAAAAGAGATGTTTGTGCGAGTTTTCTTGATGTCTTGCATAATGTAGTAATCAAGAGTGGGTAGACTCATCGAGATGTCTGGGGTTAGACTCGTGTTTGTACCGTCTGACGGAGTGTTCTACAGTTTACTACTCATGGACATACTCTTGTCTATAGTTTTCTTTCTGGACTTTCTTTGAGCATTTTCTTTGGGGTGGTTGGTGGATCAACCTTCATCATCAGCAATTTTAGCTTTTCTCGCACCTCCTTAGTAATAGGGGGAGCCCCTTGACTTATAAGATTGTATCAACCACTTTGATTTGGGGGTTGCTTCTCGGTGTTCAGTTTCTGTGTTGCTTGCGAGCATTGATACATGTTGATCACCTGCCCAGTGCTTGGTGCCTCATCAGATGCAACATCTTCCTCATCATCTTCATCTTCCAGGTGACATTGTTTACCACATTTGTTATATTAACACGCATCGAGTCCATAACTCGTTTCCATTCAGGACAAGTCCCTTCCAAGTGACAATCTAATGGAATGAGCTAAATTTGGAGTTCGCGAACATGTCCGTGTGGAACACTAAGTTGGAGCTTTGCGTAGTTTTTGCTAGGAAGCAATTGTTGCCTGATGACATGTTTCCCTTCTATTTTCTGGTAGGCTGACTACTAGCAGATGTCTCGATAGTTCATTTCTTTAACTCAGACATCTTTGTTGTCAAGTTCTTGAAAAGACGAGTAAGGGTTTCAATACTTTACCCTTTCTCGCCGTAGCCTGGGGCTTCTTGCTCACATCTTTGGAGTCATTTGTTGGTTCATCATCCTTTATAACTCCAATGGTGCACATTTCTTTCTCTACAGTGATTGCCTCTTCATATTTTTCTAGTAACATTGGTTTCACAACTCACTTGACGAACTGCAATACTGGTTGGCAGTGTAGACATATAGTAGTCGACGGTGATGGAGTCATAAAGTTTCGTGTCTACTGAAAACTTGTTCAATGTGCACAAAAACCTCAAATTGAAATCTTTTACCTTCTCTTTCAACTCCATCTTCAGATTTCCCAACTCTTTGAGCAACATGGTTGGGGTCTTGTCATTAGAAAAAATTTCAAGAAACATATGTTTGAACATACCCCAGTTATGGATGGAGTTGACAAGAAGGTTGTGATACCATACCTCTAAGTGGCCATTATTGTCTAGGTAAATCCTCTTTGTAGACAGAGATGATCCCTCTAGCCCAATGAGTGGGACTAGCAACCTATGTGACAATCTACTAGACACTTTCCTAAGTTACAATTGAAAAGAGAGGTGAAGAAGATGGCCTACCTCGTTCTGATGCTATCAAGTCGTCCTTTGTTGAAGATCTTGAATCACTTACGTCATGGGCTCGTTCCTACTACTTACAACGTTTATGCACCTGCACAAGAGATCAAGACACAACAAGGCATGCAAATCCCAATAGCATATTCAAAAGAAACCTACTTAACTGATCAAGGAATGTTAAGATAGATGATACATAAGCATACACATCAATGGAAAATGAACCAAAAGTTGTATATTAATAGAAAATAAGGGGGAGCATATAACCAAACCTTGATGTTGATAGGATCTCCTTGAATGAATATAAGCACATATAAGCACAATCTTATCATAAGGGTGCAAATAGACATAGACCACCAATTTGGGAATGGGAGAGGATGAATATATAGGCTAGAAAAGGGAGTTAAGATCTCTCCAAATATTGGAGTAGGCCCTCATCTCAAGGAGGTAGTTCATAGGGATAAGACCAAGAGGCCAAGTTGGGAGAACTCAACCTCATCTATGCCGAACAACCTTCAGCTCACCGCTCTAGAAACTTCTAGACCACGAAGCTTCTCATCCTCTTTGGAAAATTTTCATTTCTGGGATCATCATGGTATACAAGTAAATAGAGTGATGCCATCATGGGTCGAGTATAATACAACAAGAAACCATCACGGTTTTTAGTTTCATAAGAGTGATGATTCTCAAATTAGGGTTTAAGAGTTATTTCCTTCAGGGGAAGCTCAAGGCATTTTCCAATCAATGTTTGAGGGAGGATCTAAGATGCATATATGAATGAGTACATTGCATTATGGTCATGTTTCAGGCACTTCAGGGTATGTCACAAGGAAGTGCAAGAGGTGTGATACAATATTGTGTAATAGCCATCCATGGTACACAGAAACAATTTGCATGCAACGTCGTCATACCATACCTCAAGTGTCTGCATCTGTAGGTAGAAGTTGCCCAAGTGGTCTTTTTCCTTCACTATTCTGTCAGGGTCATACTTTGTGAGAATTCTATTTGAATGCTTTGGCATCCTGTGCAAATACTCGAGAGATCCAATGGTCCCTGAGTCATCCATTCCAATTTTTGGTCAGTCGTGTCTTCTTCTTCTTCATCCTCCTCCTCTTCTTCAGAATTTGATGGTTCTATCTATGAGTCTATTGGTTTGTCTCCACCATCGCCTCCTTTACTACCTTCCCCTATGCCTCTTGGATCGGATTCTGAGACCAAGATAACAAGGGTGTCTTATTCTCCCTGTTGGAAGACTGTAGATTCTTCTTCGTTCTCAATAACTTCTGCCATACCTTTGAGTGTGACAAGAATTGCTTCTTCCACCGATGATACAACAACTCCTACGGGAGTGGTCTTTGGCTTCCCTAATGCATATGGAAGATCTTATATTTCTGGGATCAATCTGACTGCTTTAGAAAACTGATGGGTGATGGGACAAACAAAGTTGAGGTGTTGATATGAAATTGCGTGTTCACGTCTGGGAGGTGAGGAGTAACCAACTTCAGAGTTGTGCATGGGTGAGAGGGAGTGTGAGTTACTACCTTGACCAGATGATTCGTGAGTGGGGGTGAGGGGACATTCAGCCATAAACAGTTGGTATTCCTCCTTCTATAGCCAACAAAGTTGGTGGTGTTGGATCCACCAACATTCAGGGGATCTCCCTGGTGTGAAGTCCCAACTAGACGTCACACCGTTTGGTGTAGGAGTCCCATTCGATATGATGGCCCAGTTGCCATTATCTTAAAAGTTTGCCTTATCTCTTTCTTGTCAGCACATGAGAGTGTTTTTCTTTGTCTTCGAACAACGAGGTTCATATGCCTGGTGAGTGCTTAGTGTTACTTGTGTAAAGGTTCTTTCGTCGCAGAGGGAGAGGGTGGGAATGAGTCTCAAGTCAAAAGGGAATAGTCCCAACTCTGTCACACAACACAACATGACATGTGCAGCTTCTAGTGGAGTAGTCCACACAGATATGGAAATCACAAAGATATAGTGAACATATAGCACATACAACACCCAGTGGAATAGTCCACACGAGTGCAGTAGTCATTATAACAAGTTTATGAGAATGGTTTTTTCGAGTGTCTAGTTGAATAGTCCACATGGGTGAGACAACATTAACAACTTATACAACACATTTTTGAAAGCATATGTATTAGAACAACTGAAATAGTTCAATTGTCTTAATACAGGTTAAAGCAACATGCATTACAAGCATCCAAAGAATAGTCTTACAAACGAATACAATAAATGTGTGAAAATGTGCTAGTCTATTATCGGGCTTCTGAATTAAGCAAAAGTTCCAAGACACATCGTTACACCATTACATCACTAACCCTGATAGTGGGGCATTGGAGCCATTGCTCGCTCCTCAAATAAAATGCTACAGACTCTCAAGGCTATGTGGGAGGAGCCAAGGTGAAAAGTTCCTTTGCATGTACAAGTGAGGGGTATATATAGCTAAGGGTGAAACTGACCCTTGTGATTGTTCGGCTTCCCTCATGACTGTTTGAATTACATGACTCTTCAACTTTAAATGACTCTTCAACTTTACATTCGGGTCTCTTGGACTTTCACATTACATTACATTGTTTACAACAGTATGGCCCCCAGTAGTGATGTGGCCAAGATGACTCATGACATGACTCGACACGACAAAGCTAGAATGTTCAAGTTTCTACCGGTGTCCATGTCGAGCTACAGTGTTGTTAAGTGATGAATGTGCTCTTTGTGTATCGTGGTTTCACCTCCGCATGGCAAGGTGTGCAGAGTCTTCGATGGTCTTGGTGTTCGCTTGATGTTTCACGTGCATGTCTCTCCTTCGCTTGTAATTGGCATGCTCCATGTGTTCATCTGTTCATGAACAAGTCTCCTAGCATGCGCTCCTTGTTCATCTCGTTCATTGTCATGCCATGTCTCATCCATGTACATGTATCATCAATCACTCATGACGAGACAACATCAAATCCATAAATCTCCTAGTTTATCATGATGCATTATCTTTCATTTTCGGGTGTAGGTGACTGGGAGAGAGGACAAGGCTCTAAAACTAGGCAGAGCATATTTCAGGTCGGGATGTGAGCTCCAGGCAATGTCAAGGAAAATTGTGCAAAGGTCACTGGGAAGCTAATATGGGCAGTCCCGATTAGCTATGATTTTCTACGGGATCTGGCTCAGGTGAAGGATAGATCTGCGCAATTTTTAAGGGACGTAGTGCAAGCAATAGGGAGGACACTAGCAATGAAAACTATGGATATTCTCCAAGAAGGCTGGCAGCGAGCTGCGGGAGCTTGTTGTCCAAAATTGCACATAACTGGGAGGCTGACCTGCAGGACATCCCTGCATAGTTTCTGGGCTAAGCAGGGTGTTTGGCAGTTGGGAGGCAGCCCATAAAAATTGTGCAGTTGTCAGGAGGAGCAACAGGTCAGCTGATAGTGTGACTGGCTGATAGAACTACGCAAATTTTGAGGACAGTGCAGTGACAGGCACTAGGTGCTTGTCCTTCATGTCTGCGCAATTTCTTCAGTCAGTGGATTTGGGAATGTTTGCAACTTATGCGCACCTTTTTGGAGGAGTGGAGCCCGAGGTCACTACCCGGTCAAACTCTTTGGTTGACCAGCTGGAGGCTTGATAAATTTGCTTGCGGGCAGCATAGATTGAGATGGCTTGCTAAGAAACTTTTGCGTTGTTCTGGGTGATAGTCAGTCGGGTAGACTCCAGGATTTCATAGTGTAGACTGCCTGGGAGGCAACCTCAAGATATGTACAATTCTGGGCAGCAGTACATGATCACTGAGGGAAGATATTGCGCAGTGCAGCTCAGCAGAGGTCCGGGTGCTTGGGGTGGTCCGGTTGACAAAGTTTCAGCAACATGACTAAGTGTGTGTACGAGTGAACTTGTGCATTCATGACCTTGTGAACACACACTCAACATAACTCAAAGACAAGACACCTCGAACCATCAAGACAACATACACTCAATGTGACTAACCGACGGGTGTGAACGACAAGCGTGACACTTGAGATAGATCGTTGAACGACTGCGATGAAACTTGTGTGTCATTGCATACAAATTCGTGTGTGAGTGCGAAAGATGCTTGCATAGCGAATACAACTTGTACACACGAAGACAAACTTTGTGCATAGCCAAAACATGGATGCAAGCATGACATTGTGACCAACATTCTAAAAGATGTTTGGTGAATGGTCAAGTGAGGAGGGTGCAAAGAATAAACAACAGCTCATGGGATGAGCCCAAGTGCTTGCAAACATCAAGGAAAAAACCCAAGGAAGGCTCTAAAATTGGATACAGGCCAAAATTTTGGAGGGTGTTACAGTCGCTACAACAGACCCCTAGAGTGATCTCACGAGTTCCTTTCACTAAGAGAATATCTTTGTGCTCAAAGAAAATTCTCCCTTGTTGATCTCTCTGATTGGGATGAGGAAGGAAATTGGACGGGTTGCAACTTTCGAGACATTCCACAAAATATTCAACATTTAGTTGTTAAGCTCTGTGAGTGGCTCATAGGTTGTGCACCTTGGATAATTGAATATGAGGATTAGATAGGATGGCATGCCTCAGTCTATTTGGTTAAAGAAGGCATTTTTGTATTGCTTTTTCAGTCATGCATGCCTCCAAATCTCAGCATTTGGCAAAGAATATGGAAGACCAATGCCAAACCAAAGGTAAATTCCTTTTCTTAGCGTCATTCTCATAGGAAAATTTTGATGGTAGAGAATATCATAAAAAGGGGAATTGATGGCCCATCAAGATGCCCTCTTTGCATGCAAAAAGCATAATATATCCCCCATATCTTTTTGGAAAGTAAATATACAAACCAATGTCGATGGAAGCAATCACTCCTCTTTACAACAGGGTTAAATGGCCTTATAAACTGCAATAATTAGGTTCTTCATGGGTAAAAAATTATAGAGGTATCTTTCTTCGAAATCCTCTTCTTAAAAGGTATAGGGAAACTCTCCCTAAATTTATATGTTGGAAGGCATGGTTAGCCAGGATTCATGTTATGTTTAACATAAAATTATTCTTCCCTAAATAACAACAATGAAAGCAATTTCACTATGCCTAAATTTGGAATTCATAAGCAAATATGAGACTCCTCCATCCAGGCTCTTAATCAAATCGAATGGGATTCACTTAGTAAATTTATAGATGTGGATAACAACTCACAAATAATAGGCTGGAAGTAGAAAAATATGGGGAAAATCTGGAAGCTTTGAATGATAGCCCTGGAATTAAGAAATTAAAAGGAAGGTTGACAAGGATGGATCCTCCATTTTGGTAGGGCCTTCAAAAGAAACCCAAGGATGGCATGTAACATCCCCGACCCCTAGTTGGGCAACACTAGATAACCATTATCGATTAAAATTATGTGACTGTAATGCAAAAGTGAGAAAAAATTCAGGTTTCCATTAATACTCATGTACATGTCAACTCCCATTTAGTGTCAATGCAATACTAAATGTTGTGAATGCATTATCCATCACATAAAAAAGATAATTACATAATTGCACAGTGGAAATAAATGTTAATCAACAAAAATTAAATCGATAACCCTTAAACTAGGGTTTTAACATGAAATCATTAATTAAACATATCGCATAAATATGCATCCATACAAAATAACTTAGGCACATATTTCGTAATAGAAAGTCGACTAGCTCTAAGGGCTCTCCATGTTCCACCCAGTTGTAGTCTACATGGTTCATAAATCTCAACCATGAGCCACCCCTGAGCTAGAGATGCAATTCCATAGGCAAAAATTGTAATTCGAACAACAAAACCACGACCAACACACTAACCCTAGAAACCTCAATCTCCATCCACAAGCTCACATTCCCCCGACCTACACCCAAGTGGTGCAAGTTGAGTCCCTCAGCAGTTCCCACCTTCCAAGGCACCTTATGGCCAGCTGGAATGGTCTCAGCTTATAGCTCTAAGAGCTCTACTACTCTCTGATGTCCAAGTGCCTACCAACCAAATTGAATAACCCTCAATCAATGATAGAGTCTGAGATAAGATTCACCAAATATATCCAAACTGAGTTCGCACCAGAAATCGATGGCCACCAAGCCACAATCAGAGCCACCAAGCCCTCAAAGCCACCAAGGATCACAAAACCAAGATGCATCTAATTCAGTTTGGTTAACTTAATAACCACCCCTTAACCAATTCTAGAGTCCAACCCAGGAATCCTTCACTAATATTTGTCACCATCCAAACATAATTGGCTAAATGACTCACCCTTAGGAAAAAACTATACCTCTTTTGCATGCATGACCTTACCTCGCCATGTGGTACCCTCTAGAGCCACGTGGGCCCTGGGTGCCTATTCACCATAACACCTTATCACTATTGCCTTCTCACCCTGGAGTTGCACCCTCGATACTCTTTATTGTGGATTGGGCTACACAACTAACCTATTTTATTAATATTTGTAATATATGTACAAAATTACAATATATTTACAATCTTGGCTCCCCAGCCACTTAGCCAAAACCGACATATATCTATCTCGGTAAGCTGGCCGAAAATCTATTTTATCTATCTACATGAGCATGAAGGCTTGTGAAATAACTATGGCTCACAAGCCTAAATATTTGTGTACATACATGATCGTCATCATAACAGGGCAATGGTATTACATTCCTCCTCCCCTTATTTTATGCATTGTCCTTAATGCATGGTATAAATGAGTATATACAACACATCAGTAAAAAAATATGAGGATATTCCTCCTTCATCACATCCTCCTGCTCCTAGGTATCATCCTTAGGACCAATGTGGTCCTTTACACCTTTACCATGTTGATGGCTTGATTCTAGAGCACCTTGACCTTCTTGTCCAAAACTCGCATCAACTGGACCTAAAAGTCTCCCTCGAGCTCCACCTAGATCATATGTCAATCAATTACATGAATAGTACTAGGAACATACATTTTAACCAAAGAAACATGAAACACATCATGAACATGTGTAGATGCAAGTAATGCAAGCCTATATGCAACTAGATCGATCCTTTGTAGGATCTCAGATGGCCCATAGTATCTCACTATCAACTTGGCACAACTGCCCGATCTCACCAAGCTCTTCTTTTCTTTCACTTTTAAGAACACATGTTCCTCAATTTGGAATTCTCTATTAATTATGTGCTTATCCACATATCTTTTCTACCTATCCTGGGCAGCTTTTAAATTCTTCTTAATTTTCACCACTTGCTCTTCCATATCCCTAAGAAATTTCGGACCAACTATAATCTTGTCCAGTTGATTACTCGAACTCATAGGAGTATTACATCTCCTACCATACAAAGCCTCAAACAGGCTCTTTCTCAATGATTCCTGATGCTCGTTGTTGTATGAAAATTCTACCAGATGCATGTAGTATTCCCATCTAGATGGGTTATCCATTATAAAAATTTGCAACATATCCTCCATCATTTGATTAACATGCTCTGTTTTCCCAACAAACTTTGGGTGATATTCTACACTAAAATTCAAATTGGTGCCCAGTCCTTTATATAAACCCACCCAAAAACTAGATGTGAACTTTTGATCTCAGTATGAAATAATTGCCTATGGAATATCATGAAGCCTCGCAATTTCCCACATATAAATATCAACTATGTTATCTACTTTGTATATTGACTTTACTGGAATAAAATGGGCATATTTGGTGTGTTTATCCACCACCACCATTATAGAATAATTCTCTTTTGTGTTTTCGGCATTTTGGTAATAGAATCAACTGATATTACATCCCACTTCCACTTAGGAATGGGAATTGGTTTTAGCAAACCAACTGGATGCTTGTGCTCAACATTAACCCTTTGACATTCTAAGCATCTGAATATGTAGTTAGCCACTTCCTTCTTTAGATCCGGCCAATAATATTGTTTTTTAATTGTTGTAAGAGTTTTTTAGTAACCTAGGGGACCAACATATAGTACCCTATGCATTTCCCTTAAAATTAATTCTTGCACTCTTGGTACCTCTAGCACATAAACTCGACCTTTACATAAAAAAAAAAAAAAAATCCTCTTCCCCTTTCTCACAATCCGTGTACTTTGGTTGTACATTACTTTGTTGTAGGTTATTTTTAATTTCATCTTGCTATTAGTTTGAATTTCTAGCCTCTTAAATTATGCTCATTAAATCTTCCCTACAAATTCTTATTGATGTAACATGCATGATGTGCACTCTCTGACTAAGTGCATTTTCTACCCTAATTTATTTCCCTTGATATACTTAATCTCAAAGTCATACTCAACTAACAAATCTATCCATCTGATTTGTTGAGCATCTAGATTCAACTATTTTCAAATGTTGTAACCCATAATGATCAGTAAGTAATTCAAATCTTCGAACCATGAGATAGTGTCTCCATATTTTGAGTGCATGAATTACAACTTCTAACTCCAAATCATGGGAAATAATTTTATAGATTCATAGCATATTACCATCCCATTTTCCAGGAGCACTCCCCCCCAATCCTTCCTTACATGGATCTGTGATTTTTAATACTAAAGTTTTGGTCAACAAAGCCTTTAAATTTTGAAAGGCTTCTTCACACTTCGGTGACCATTCAAATTTAACACCCTTTCTCTGTAATGACATAATAGAATGTGTTATCATAGAAATCCCTTAAATAAATCTCCTATAATAACCAACTAAGCCCAAAAAGACCTAACTTCCATAATAGTATTTGATTTTGGCCATTCCCTAATGACCTTCATTTTCTCTAGGTCCACAGTTATTCTGTCTTCTAAGATAATGTGACCCAAATAATGTACCTGCCCCTAGTAAAATGACCATTTACTCAACTTAGCATGTAGCTCATGCTCCCTGAGTACTTGTAGGACCAACCTTAAATGTTTTTGATGCTCCTCTTGAGATTTTTAATATATCAAAATGTCATCTGGAAAAATAATGACAAATTTATCTAGATATCCTCTAAAAATTGTGTTCATCAAGTGCATAAAAATCCCCAATGCATTACATAATCAAAAAGTGCACAATTATGAACTCATAGTGTCCATAACAAGTTCGAAATGTTGTTTTTCTATTATCCATCTCTTTAATCCACAACTGGTGATATCCCGATCTTATGTCAATTTTAGAAAATATCTTAGCTCCACAAATTTGATGGAAATATCATCTATCCTTGATAATCAGTATTTATTTTTAATGGTAACCTTATCTAATTGTTGGAAATTAAGACAAAACCACAATGTACCATCTTTCTTTTTAACAAACAAATTGGAGCACCCCACAATGCTACATTAGGTTGTATATATCCTTTCTTTAATAATTTCACTAGCTACATCTGCAACTCTTTGAGTTCTAGAGTACTCATTTTGTAAGGTGTTTTAGATACAAGTATCGCTCCTAGTATCGAATCAAAAGAGAAATCGATATCTCTCCTTGGAGGTAATCTATGTACCTTAGAAATTACATCAGAAAATTCCTTTAATATTGGGTAACCTTCCATGTCAGTTTGTTGATCCCTATTGGGTTCTTCCAAATGAGTTTCCAAAATCTGACATTCGTTTCTAAAATTCTTATTTTATTGTATAGTTGATATCTCTCTGTTACACAGTAATTTGTCATCAACCCTGCATTCCCTGATTCCGGACAATACTAGTTCGTGTTATTGACATATTCCTTGTGACATGTTGCAAATTATGTGTCAAGGTCTTCCTTATCATCTCAGAAGAATATCTCAGTTTACTTCTCTTGGAGTAGACCCTTTTTTACTTATGTTTCTGGGTCATCGCGAGACAACTGTTGTTCCACCCACAAAGATGGCCAAGATTACACTAGCCCTAGCGAAGTCTTTGCACTGTCTTTGTGTTTCACCAGCGATGAGCTACTTTTGGCAAGTTTTTTAAACAACTCGTCGAAGCTTCGAAGTATAACAACTTCATGTGCAGTCATAGGGTTGGTTGTTGGATCAAATGAGCTTGCATCTCTCCTTTGGGATGGTTGTTCCATATTTTGTGCAACCTCTCAAAGAGATAAGCTCTTTCTCCCATATTTTATGGAAGTTCCTCCTCCTATAAATACTTCCTCCATGACTGAGATCAGCTAGTTTTTGGTAGCTTCAGAGTTCAAGAATTCAATAGTAAGAGTAGAGAGTTTTTTGCTAGAGTGTGGAAGTAGCCTCTCATGTAACCTAGCTTGGGATGGTTTTGAGTGGAGTTAACTTGATTATAAGAGTATTCTAGCATTAGCCTTTGGGTAGGAGAGAGAGTTGTTCATCTTTTGGGAGATAGTATACGAGTGAATGCTTGTGGGGACATGCTGACAAGACCCTTCAAGGAGGCTTACGACGTCAAGGCTTGGTTGTAAGTTCTACTTTGATTTATATTAATACAAATCAATAGCTTATTTCCTATATCGTATGTCAAAATGCGTAATGATAGCTTGAAGTTCCTTGACTCTTTAAATAGATAGTTTTTGTTGTACTCTATTATGTTTGTGGTTGTGTTTTGTATGTTGTTTTCGGGTACAAGTGATTAGAAGAACGAAAGCTGGAGCAACACAACAGGAACTTCATTGAACAACAGTTTTAAGGTAAGCCTTCATGGCATCAACTTTCTAAGGAAATTTGCTTTGGTATTGTCTTTGTTGTGACTAGACCCACTCCAGGGCTAGAGGGGTTGCCTCTGTGCACAGAGGGAACTTGCCTGTGTCACAAGTTGGCGACCATACTGGGGAACAATTTGTTTGTTGTCCCTTGAATTGAGTTTGTTATTGGTTTATTGTCTCTTTTACATTTGGGATGGATTCTTCATGTGTTGGGTTGTTTTGACTACTCCTGGTAGTCTTCCCTCTGTCATGAGTGATAGGTATGGCCTTCCCTCAGTTAGTTTTTGAACTTTTTCCTTTGGTTTAAGGTCGTCGCAGTTTATTTTGTGACAGTCATGAAGATAGTTGTGCCTGCGTTATCTATTTAGGTGTGCCTTATGTTGTTTGGCACGATTAAGTCGCCTCACAGTCATGAAGAGCTCTGAAATAGGCTCGACACCATTAACTGGTGTACTTCGGCGACGATGTCGCCAAGTAGTTGGTTAGGGAGGTGCAACATTTTATTGTCGATGCAATTTGTCCGTTTTATGCTTGCGACGATTCCTGTAGGTTTTCAATTTTGAGGTTTTGCTTGCTGATTGGCCAGTGTGTCCTATCCTTTTGAACTTCTCTTCTGCTTTTTATTGTGTGTCAAATTGTTGATTATTAGGATATTTGATTTTGAGTTCCATTCCCTTGAAACTTATTCATTCAAATTGTGTGGCCTATTTGCCTTAGGGTTTCTTGAAACATTGGTCTTCTCGGGTTACTTGTTCGTTTGGGCGATGTTTGGCACAATCCCTTGCTTAGTTTGAGGCTTCTCTTTATTAATTGTTTTTCATCTTCCTAATTGGTACAT
Source organism: Pinus taeda (assembly GCA_000404065.3). NCBI lineage: Eukaryota > Viridiplantae > Streptophyta > Pinopsida > Pinales > Pinaceae > Pinus > Pinus taeda. Next base: position 43,131 of record APFE031572124.1, on the reverse strand, counting down.
GACGTTTGGTTACCAAAACTTTCAAGTCTTGTTCATTTGGTTTCCTTCCTTCACTTGGCATAGATCACATTGCTTCCCAGTCAATGAGAAAATCTTTCCAGTTTTGCAAAAAGAAACAATTACCAGGTTTTGAGTCTTTGATTCGTTTTAGAGTAAAATGTTTCTCTTCATTCATTGAGTGACTTCATTCAAAAAATATTAAAACTAGTGTTTTCGAGTTTCACATTTGGTTGCTTGCTATTCATTTGAAAAAAAACAAAATATTACATTCATCTAGTGTTAGGAAATATGAACAATCTTTTGCATTAGTAAATTATTTCCATTTAGAAGTTGAAAAGCAAAGGATGTATTTTTCATTTTCTTAATTAGATTGCTTGTAGGTTAATGAAAGATAGAAGCATAACACTTTTCTCTTGATTGGTTTTCTTGAGAAATGATGAAAAGTACCATTCTTGCATTTACTTGCTTGTTGCTTTGATGGCTTTGAAATGAACCTCTCACTTTTCTTTAGTTAGTTGTTCATTAAAAGGAAATGGTCTCTTTTCTCACTTAGTTGCATTCTAGGAGTTTTTGAAGATATATTCGGTAGGGCCTTGAAATTGAGATCTAATTCAAGATAAACTGTTAAAATTTATTGAATTAACCTAAGGAAGCATTGAAACTTAATGTTCATATCTAGAGATCTAGGCTAGTGACGTATTCTGGCGTCGTTAAACCTAGTGGTTGTTGTTTTCACTAAGGTTGAGTGATTCTTCCTTTTTTGATTCAATAGGTGCTAGTACGGACTTGTGCTCCCTATACCGTTATGTATATGATGAGAGACCCCACTAGGTTACAATCTTATTATCCACAGGAAACCGAGTCGGCCACCTTGCAAATGTGATACACCGAACACAACATTCAGGGAGATTGCCTTCTCGTACTTCTTAGTTCACCGAGAGGTATTCTGCAGTTCACGGTTGTCTGGTAAACCCTTTTGCCTAGAGTTCTAGAGTAGTCACTTTCATTCCTTTTTGAATATTTAAAAGTAAAAGGATCATCCGAGCACTTGTCCTTTCGAGCTCGTTTCCAATTGAAAGTGATAGAGTCACCTTTCGTCCTTTTCTTGACTCTTAAAATATGAAAAGGCAAATTTTTGTTTTAGTATCCTAAAATTAACTACCCACGAAATATTCCTGGTAAAGGTTGACTTCCTTAGTAATTCTTTAAATTCAATTCCAATGGCAACATTTCTGGAGTCTCCCAGTCAAGGGATCCCCTCGGAAGGGAATCACAGTCATTCCTTTGGAAATGTTGGTGCTCCTTATATGGCAACGTTGTCCCTCCCTGGGTTAACCATTGGTTTACCTGTCTGGTTATTTTCAGCTTCAGTGATCCCGAGTGTCTCAACTCTTGCCCCACTATCTCCATCATTCGAATCACGGCATGATGATTCTAAGGTTGACCCCTCACCTTCTTCCCCTATTTCTTCACCTTCCTCTTCAACTTCGCATGGTGAAAGTTTCAAATCTAGTAACCATGAGGCTAAGAAGAAGAATAAGAAGACGAAGAAGAAGAAGTCAACTAAGCAAGGGGCCAACTATGTGGCTGTCACTCCAAATGCACCTCCTATTGGCAAACCTTTTGATCCTCCACGGAAGGTCAAATTCCCTTGCAGGTTGCGTAAGGGTGACCATCTCCTCCAAGACTACCCTGGCACTCCCAGAGTCTTAGAGGTATGGTCTCAAAATCTGGATCAACCATCCCCATCGACCTCCGCAAATCATGTCGATCCTGCACTCTTGGCTAGCGATGGTAAGAAGAAAGAAAAGATTAGATTTTCCTGTAAGCTATGTGAAGGAGAGCATCTTCTTCACCTTTGTCCTCTTATGACTAAAGCTTCCAAAGTTTTGGAAAACCTTACAGCTCCTCAACCCCAACTTCCTGTTAGTTACTAGAGGCTTTCTTCTAACCGTCCCCCAGTTGGTAAAGAGATTGACTTGCATCCATCTCTTGCCCATCCTACTCTTCCTGAGCCTGACTCTCGTGTCTGTTCCCAACCAATCATTGGTCGAAGAGAGTGTCGACTTGGCTTCACCACCAGTTTCTCACTCGTTCCAAAAGAGAGTGATGATCATATTGCTTATGTTCTCCTCGTCTCCTTAGATTCTCATGAATCGAAGAGTGACCCTCCCGTCCCAGTTTTTCAGGGAAGTCCTTCTTCTATTCTTTTCAAGCATGGGGGCAATCATATAATTCCACCACCAAGTAGTTTTGTTGTTTCTTTCGATTGGAGTCACTTAACTGCTTTCTGCCTCCCATCTTACGTGCCTTTCCAGATCACAATGCAAGCCTATAATATGGTAGTACTTGGCACTCTATTAGATGAAGGTGCATCTATTAGCATCATGTCTTCCACTACTTGGAAAGCTTTGGGCTCCCCACAGCTTTTGCCTGTCACCCAAAATATGTTGGCTTTCAACAGAGGAACCAGTCAACCCTTAGGGATCCTTCTGAATTTCCCTATTACTTTGGGAGTAAATACCATCTATATAGACATGATGGTCATCCAATATTTGTTATATTTCAATCTTCTCCTTGGACATGACTATATTTATGTCATGGGAGCCCTTGTTTCTTCACTTTTCCGTGTGGTTTATTTTCCACACAAAGGGAGAATTGTGACTATTGATCCATTGTCATTAATTGGTCACCAAGCGCCTTCTTTGCAACCATCATCCCCTATCAGCTCTTGTTTGCAAGCAGTACCTTCCCCGCCATAGGTCAATTATGTGGCTACCCATTCCGTCTCCACATATGTTGATGATCACATAGATGGTATAGTACATTATGTACTGGGAGAATTGGAACCTGATCTGTCTTTGGTACCAAATGACATTTATTCCTCCCGAAGCATGGTTCTTTCGTCTAGTGAATACCTCTTGGGAGCCATGTTCTCATATGATCCATGAAACCAGAGATGAGGGCAGTTCTTTTCTTGTGTCAACCTTGTTAAAAAATGAAACCGAGGAGTGATGAGGATAGTTCTTGGTCTTGTGTCAACCTCATTAAAAATTGAAATAAGAGATGAGGATAGTTTTTGTCTTGTGTCAACCTCGTTAAAAAATGAAACAAGGGGTATGAGGAGAGTTCATGATCTTGTGTCAACCTCATTAAAAAATGAAACAAGGGGCATGAGGAGAGTTCTTGATCTTGTGTCAACCTCGTTAAAAAATGAAACAAGGAGTCGAAGCATAGTTTCTTGTCTTGTGTCAAGCTCATTAAAAAATGAAACAAGGGTCTTGAGGATAGTTCTTTTACTGTGTCAACCTCATTAAAAAATTACACAACTCCCTTTTCCAAGTCGAGTCTTTGATTAAGATCTCGTAAAATCCCAGTCGATTCTTTCCACTATCTCAGAAGTGAACCTTCATTCCATCCACCTAGTTGAATGAAATGAAGCTTGGGGAGCATGTATCTCGATTTGAGTCATTATGCTGGGGGCATGCAAACTTATAGCAAGCGTAATTTTTTGTTTCAAGCTTGTGTAAGCATGAAACCGAATCCAAGCAGAGTTCTCCATGGTTCAAGCTTGTGTAAAAATGAACCTGTACCTGATTTACATCTCGTGATTGTCATTTTTATCAGCTAATTTTTGTTAGATAAGCCTTGGTTGTTTTATTCCATCGCCACCATCTCTTTGGCCAATCATATGCTTTCACTTGGTTGTTTTTCCTTTCCTGAGGGACCGCAGCAATGAGTGATTTCATTAGCCAGCCTCTTGACCATTATGTGTTTTGAGTAGTTCCTCCATTACTGGAACTAGTTGCTACCCTTTATACCACTCATTCCTCCAGGACGAGTAACCTTTAAGTTTTTTTCTAACCCATAAGAAATGAAAAGCTTGTCAAGTATTTTTTCCTTTTTTGACTCGTTAAAGAGAATAAAAATGGGAGGTCTGCTTTCATCTCTTTTCCAACCCTTTAAAAATGAAAGGATTGTTGAGCTCTTGTCGCTTTGAACTCGTTAAAGGCTGTGAAGCGTCATCTACCCAGCATAAGTTTACCCCTTTTACAGACTGGGATAGATTATTTATGAAAAAGGTATACATTTATCTCTCACGATCAATAGGTTCACTTGGGTATTGTTTTCTACCTTTTTGGATTCGAGGGACAAATTTATGAAAAGGGACCTTTGGAGTTTTCTTTTTCATGTCTTATTCAAACTCTATAAATATGGAAAAGACGCTGAGTTTTACCCATGTCTGACTCATTAATCCCTGATGACATTGGGCTTGTCATCGTGATGAGACTGAGCTTCTCCTTCCTAGGGATCATTAAAAACTGACTCGGTTAGATTTTTCCAAAGGACAAACTTACGTTACAAGCATATGATATCTCCTTCAAGCTTTTGTTTCAAAAATAATTGGGGTACTCACCAAAAATGGTGGGGAAAATTTTGGAAGTAATCTGTTGGTTGTATTAATTACCACAGCTTTTCACTCTTGAACATCGACACTCTTTCTGCTTCGTGTCGGGGTGGGATATCCTCACTTTATCGTTGGCCTTTTGGGTTTTGGGTCATCCATTTTGCCTCATTCCACCCGATCCCTATTGCATCATCATGACCTTTGATCCCTTGGTACCAAAATTCCGCCACACTCCGGAGTCGTGTCGCCGATATGTTCAAGAGCTTAATCCTTCTGCAATTTTTACCCTTATACATCTTCCTCTGAATCTCTATTTCATCCACATTCATCTTGTTCCTTTGTCTTGCGTCGATGATGTGGGAAATATTATGGCCCTTCTTCGACCGATCACTTCCTGTAAACCTCAGCTCATTATCTTGGAAGTTGATCTAGAGACTCTTTTCTGGCACCTTGAAGCTTGCATGACTTAATGGAAAGTTCTTCGCATTCAACAACAAGCTTTCATCATTGGCCTTTGATTGAGTGATTTCATGGGTGTTCGACTTCAGATCATTCTTCACACTTCATGGATTGTACTGGCTGGTACCTTGAGGACCATTGACATTACTGGTGGTCTCTCTCGCATTCGTTAACGGTTTTCATCATTGACTGGTAATCAAGCGATTTTCTAGTATGCTCGACTTCAATGCATCTATTCACATATTAGAGTTTGTACCATTGATCAAGTTGGGATTCAAGACCCTAGGTTCATACTACACAAGCCCAGGTTGCGCGGATTGTTCCATGATTGTACACATGACTCTTTTGATTGGATGGCTATGACCATACCTGAGTCTTTCATATGGTCCTTTTTTGGATGGTTGCGACCATACCACAGGTCATTTATGCTTATCTTATGGAAGGTTGTGCCCATGCCTTATGCACATATATTTCCTTTCACTATGTACTCATGTATGAGAGATATCAGTTTTACTTGCATTGCAAGTTCTCCACGATGGTGTTCTGTTTCAGTTATGGCTTCATAAAGCATTTCACCCCTCCCACTCTCTTAGCCTTCATGCTTTAAAGGGCATCTGTTACACAGTAATTTGTCATTGACCCCGCATTCCCTGATTCCGGACACTGTCGGTCCATGCTATCGACATCTGCCTTGTGTCATGTTGCAAATTATGTGTCAAGGTCTTCCTTATCATCTCAGGAAGAATATCTCAGTTTACTTCTCCTGGAGCATACCCTTTTTTACTTGTGTTTCTGGGTCATTGCGGGACAATAGTTGTTCCACCCAGAAAGATGGCCAAGATTGCACTAGCCCTAGTGAAGTCTTTGCACTGTCTCTATGTTTCACAATAAATGAGCTACTTTTGGCAAGTTTTTTAAACAACTCGTCGAAGCTTTGAAGTATAACAGCTTCATTGGTGGTCCTAGGGTTGGTTGTTGGATCAGATTAGCTTGCATCTCTCCTTTGGGATGGTTGTTCCATATTTTGTGCAACCTCTCAAAGAGATAAGCTCTTTCTCCCATATTTTATGGAAGCTCCTCCTCCTATAAATACTTCCTCCATGACTAAGATCAGCTAGTTTTTGGTAGCTTCAAAGTCCAAGAATTCAATAGTAAGAGTAGAGATTTTTTTGCTAGAGTGTGGAAGTAGCCTCTCATGTAACTTAGCTTGGGATGGTTTTGAGTGGAGTGAACTTGATTATAAGAGTATTCTAGCATTAGCCTTTGGGTAGGAGAGAGAGTTGTTCATCTTTTGGGAGATTGTATACAAGTGAATGCTTGTGGGGACATGCTAACAAGACCCTTCAAGTAGGCTTACGATGTCAAGGCTTGGTTGTAAGTTCTACTTTGATTTATATTACTACAAATCAACAGCTTATTTCCTATATCGTATGTTGAAATTTGTAATGATAGCTTGAAGCTCCTTGACCCTTTAAGTAGATAGTTTTTGTTGTACTATATTATGTTCGTGGTTGTGTTATGTATGTTGTTTTCAGGTACAAGTGATTAGAAGAATGAAAGCTGGAGCAACACAATAAGAACTCCATCGAACGATGGTTTGAAGGTAATCCTTCATGGCATAAACTTTCTAAGGAAATTTTCTTTGGTATTGTCTTTGCTGTGACTAGACCCACTCTAGGGCTAGAGGGGTTGCCTCTGTCTGCAGACAGATCTTGCTTGTGTCACACTCTCTTATAGATATATGCCTAGGGAGTCCTTGAACCTTCCTTTGTTGTCTATCATAATTAATACAAGTAAAGGACTTGTTGTAGCAATCCAAAATCACGTGGTGCATCTCCAACTAATCCATGCCAATTAAATAGCCATAATATCCCAACGAAATTACATTCAAATTATCCCTTATAATCAATCCATTCTTATCAATTGGACGTTCCCTCACCAACTATGAAATTTTTGTCTTTGCACCTATGGCTAACTATACTAACCGAACTTTGCAATGTTTAGTTTTATTTAAATTAAAAATTTCAACTATTTTTTAATCAATGCTATTATGACTAACTCTTGAGTCAATTAAGATATAAATAGATTGGATGTTAAGCTTACCTTCCACTTCTATCATATGTACATAGTGCTCAACTTTCCTGTTATCTAGTGTTGCATAAATTCTAGGCATGCCTTTGCACATATCTTCCAATGTATCTACTTCCTATATGTTATGCACAACCCTTAATTTTTTGGCTTTATTAGGATATTCCATGTATCTATGATCTCCCTTACAACCCCAACACTTAATGAGTGGTAGTTGAAGTTTCTTGCTTGAGAGGTATAACTACCCCTCACACATTTACCAACTTTCACTGGCTCTACATGGTAAACATGAGCTAAGTGTCACTATGATATGACTTGACCTCCAAGTTCCAGTTATGGAAGTGGGGCCTACAAACCGGAAGTAAATTGACATCCCTCATAGACTAAATATCACTCAGGAGCCTACCAACCACCCTAGGTGATCAATCCCTAATCTGGAACTCTTTTTCACTAAGTTTACTCCCCAGTCGGCCCCATAACACCTCATGCATGCAGCTGGGAGTCCATAACCGCACCCCAAGGCCTATCTCCATGCGATTATAACCTGACTTTCCCTGTTCAGTGCATGCGGTCGCAAGATCTACGCCACTTTTTCAGGCTAGTCTACTGACTACTGCCATAATTTCTTGTAACTTTCTAGAATCATGACAATGATGATAACAATGCCAAACATTCAAAACTTGAGCAAGATCTTAGGTTAGACATGCATAATACAAGATAAACATTTCGTCAAATAGATATTAAACATATAAGCTACAGTTCATGAATGCATATTTAATCATAAACTTTTCAACTTCATATGAGAATCTCCAAGAAGGCACTCTGCCCTCTCAAGCTAGTTGCAATAACACTTGTTAGCTCATGCATTCATCAACCATTAGTAACTTATCAAATCATGAACAAGAGCCATAACTAGAGCACATAATAGAACCATGCATATAACCAACATATAACAAAAATAGAAACCATGACAAATCAGCCATAAGATCACCATAACAACCAGAACAAGTGCTCATAGATCACAATACGAAAATAGCTCATATTAACATATAAAATTTCAACCAAGTCAATGACTTCCATGTACCACCCGACCATAGATTGTGATGAACCAAATCTCTCTTTTAGCGAATCACCCCGACACCATATTACAAGCATGAATGTGGGATCATAAGGATTAAACCAAAATAGAACTAACCAGGGCTTCCAAAATCCAAACCACCTCAACCCTCAAGCATAGTGATATCACCTACATGGTCCAGAAATCACTAACATAAACCAGATTAGTCTCTACTCGAGTTGTTTAGGGCTCTAGCAACTAGTGACTCAATCCACAACTTCCAGGGAACCCCATCCTACAACAGTGTCTTGCATCTCAAAACTACACAGTGTTTTCCTAGTTGTCCAGTTTGCCTTACATTCATAAACTGAATAGATGTGCCTCCCAGAGCCTCATCCCGACAACAGTCACTCCCACTGAAACTACGCAGATCTATCTCTAAGTGACCACAAGGAAACATGACATGCTAGATGACTCTCAAGGATTTGAGCAGAAATACCAAGGAACCGAGTTATGATAAATGATTGGGACCGCATGCAAACTCCATCGGATGCATAACCATTTGGAGGGTAAGTATGGTAAGTAAAGTACATCATTTTGAAGTACATGTCTTAGTGTAGCTTAAAGTATTGTTGATCATCATCGTATCATTATGTCTTCAATGACATGCATGTTTTAAAACATTGAAAGTCATTCCATGTGTTTCCTTTGCATGTCTTGCTCCCTTTCGTGTGTTGGGCCAAATTTCGTCATTGGCATATTGATTGTTGTGCCATGCTTGTGATCTTGTTCTGGTGATTTTGAAGTTTTTTCTTTGTGTGTTTGGTATGTCTTAGTTATATGAACACACGTCGCACTCACACACAAAGTTGTAAGCATTGTCACGCAAGTGTCATCACGGTCGTCCGAAGGTCTATCCCAAGTGTCACACTTGTCACTTTCACCATTAGACAATCCCACAGAGGGTCGCACTTTGCTATGTTTTCCTTGTGGTTAGTGTCATCATTTTGTGAAAGTATGCTAATTGTGTGATTATAATGTCGAGTCATCACAAGTTCACTTGCCTCTCACACTTAGTCGTTTTCCTGAAAATATCTCAACTGAAAAACTTCACTTCCCCAGACCCTGACTGAGTTGCCCTGCACAGTCTCAACACTCAGTGGTGATGCTCTGCTATCTGGAACTACACAGTGCTTGAGGTTGTCCCTCGGGCTAGCTGCACTACTCAATCCCGGAAGTTAGTAGCTTGTCTGCCTCCCAGAATTGCTCAAAATTGCCTCCACAGCCTAACTGAATTACACATTTCTCAAGCACAGTCATCAAGCCTCCCTCTGGACTGTCAAAAACCTACACTACACTAAGACTAGGGGTTTTACTTCTCTCCAAACTACACAGACATTCCCTGTTGATTCCTCTACTACCTGCCTCGCACTGCCTTCAGAAACTGTGCAGAAATGATCAGCAAGGCCTTTACTACCTTACTTTGTAATATCTCCAGAAATTGGGCAGTCGTGTCCGGAAGGTCCTTTACTCACTTGATCTACACTACCTTAGGAAACTACGCATAATTCGCATCTGGTCTCCCTATGGCCTATCTTGTCTTCATGTTTAAAATTGCGCAGTAGTTCCCCTGCACTATGCCTTATCTTCCTCCCAGGAACTGCACAAAACTTACCAGAACTCCCTTTGTAGGCCTGTTCCATCTTCCCTTCAGAAATTACGCAGAAATTCCCAGCAACCCTACTATATCTTCCCTTTGGAAACTGTGTAGAAATTGTTCCCCCTCAGGATCCCATCTTGCATTTGTCACTAGTGACTGTCACTGCCTGATTCTGTCACCCAGTGATCACTGTGTTGTTTTTCCCAACAGTGCAAACTGATCTCCAGAATCCCTCATCCCCACCTAAGCTGTGCTCTGCATAGTTTCAGTGTCTTGTCCTCCCTCACGGCCACCTAGACCCAAACATGGAAAATAATGCATCATACTAGACAAAGAGATTTTCAGACTTGATGCCATCCCTTCATGATTGAATTTCCAGAACAGGTACATTGATGGAACATGACGAGACGACGAATGGAATGAAAAAGGAGAACATGCTAGAAGACTTTCTTACAACTGGACGAACGTACAAAGCACGTTGAGTAGCAAGTGAAAGGAGTACATGCACAGATCCATCTTGTAGAGACCAAGACCATTGGAGACCCCACAACACCAAGCTATGCAAATGTGAAGACAAATCGCGTCCATGAACACATCTATCACTCAGCAGCGTAGTAGCTTGAAATGGACACCACAGTCAGCCAGTACATGTCAGCAGTGTCATGTTGAGTTGTGTCATGAGTTGTCTCGGCCACCTCACTACTATGAGCTGTATATATTGTAATCAAATGTAATGTAAAGTGAAATTCTAAGTGTCATTAGTGGAATACAAATAGTAGTATGTAATGTAAAGAGTTATATCTAATGAAGTTGAAGAGTCATGAGGGTAGTCCAAGAGTGAAAGTGGAATGCCAAGGGTCACCCCACCCTTTGCTATATATAGAAACTCATAACTCATATAACATGCTTTTGGGAGCCAAGCTTTCACTAGGAATTGCTTAGAGAGGGCTTGGAGAGTATTATGACGAGCCTTGGATTCTCCACAATGCAGAGCAAGTACATCTATTTGGAGGAGAAGGAGGTGTTGATTGTAACGTTCCACTATTGGGGCTAGTGGTTGTCATGGTTGTATGTATGGATGGAACTTTCACCTTATATAATATAACAAAGCCAACACGTTTTCATGCATATGTTGTAATTGTAGTTGGACTATTATGGTTTCTTTATAAACGTATGTTATTTAACTTACACATTCATGTATGAACTACTTTGTATATGATTGTATGAATCTTGTTGGAATTGTGTTGCTGGTTTAACGCATCACCCTAGGTTGTTGACTATTACGCTTTCAACCCGTGATTTCATTATGCTCATGTGTTCCTTTTAGGTTGCATACTATTACAAGCTTCTAAGGGACACACTTCCTTTTCCCTTTTGTGTGTTACAATCTCCCCATGCATCTCTCTTGACTCGACACAAGGTCACACACTTGCTTCCAAAAAAGTTATCTTACTTACCTCTGCGCGCTACCATAGTTAAAGCATTACCATACTACCCACTGCTAGGACTCCTACTCCAAAAGGTCTAAGGTCTAGTTGGGATTTCTTACGAGGGAGATCCCATGACAGGTTGGCAGGTCGAGCACCGTCAACATTTCTAGCACTAGAAGGAGGACCAGATAACGATTTGAGTACTCAAAGTTTGTTTTGAATCTTTGCACATCTTTCATGACTTATGCTACAATTAATCCTCCAATATGTATGTCTTATGGACATGATTTTGAAGTATTAGAGGATCTCTAGAATTATTTTTCAGGAAACAAATACAATGGTGAAGGCAGAACAACCTTGCTTAGACACGTAGTTGCCTTCACAGGCTTTTGTGAAAGGCATGAAATCCATGAGGATTACATTGCCTGCTCATTGTTAGCATTCAGGCTTTGAGGGCACGCACTGCAATGGTGTGTCACATTTCCCGCAACATCTATTCACTCTTTTGATCACTTGGTTAGAGAGTTGGCACGTGTTGTCTATCATTATGACCATAAAGCACTTGATAAAAAAATCTGGAATTATGGAAAGCACTTGATGAATCCGTTGAGCAATTTCACAAACGCTTTCGTAATCTTGTATTTCAAATTCTTGAAGATGAAATTGATTGGAAATTTCTCGTTGACATATTTTAGTATCTTCTTCACATATTTGAGAATCTGTATATCTTAGAGTCATTTGAACCCCTCCCAACATACCTCGGTGTTAGAGCATCCAAATCTAATATGGACAAGGTTGTTGTCACAAGTGATTGTCTGTCCTCTTCTCATCAAGTAGCTCTAGCTCCACAATGCGAGGTGGGAGAAGGTGCGCGCACATGTGTTGAACTGTCACATCCTCCCACCCCACCTACTCTGGATATCTACGCAAATTTGGTTTGCAACCCCATTGGTCGTCATGTTGTCTTGTCTCCTCAACCTCCATAATCTGGTCTCATTGATCCTTCAGATTATAATGTGTTGCGTTCTCCCATTCCAGACTCCACATCTTGTGTTCACAAGGATCAAGTTGTCGATGGAGTTGATGTTGTGGAGCCAACTTTCATTTTCATTTATGATGAGTGTGTGCGGGAATCTGAAGAAAAACCCGTGGTGAAGGATGACTCCCTTCCATCTGTGCCTCATCTTCTCTATCCTGACATATATTTTTATTTTTCCACTTTTCATTTTCCTTGTGAAAACTCGTCTTTGAATGTGTCTACTTCCAATCATTCATTAGACACATCAGATGTCAGTGTGTCATTCCATTGCGGACAAGACACATCCTTCTCTAAAAATCCATTCAATTTTTCATTTGTCATTTCCAGAAATACAGAGGGTGACCATTCTTGCTTCTCATCAACCCCTATGCATGATTCGTCAAATCATGAGGATGCCAATGAACATCTCAAATTTTTTGATCATGGTTTTCATGATCTCTTTAATCCTTCATTCGATCACAAGGTTGATTCATTCATTGTTGATGTTTCTAAGCCACTAGTCTTTGATGATCTACCTACTAATGAACTGGAAACTCCTCAAGTTGTCGAGCCATGATGGTAATGCCAGGCCCTCGTTGTCTTGAGGTCAGATCCACTTCTGATTAGAAATCTTTTGAAATACCCCAGGCTCCTCATCACTCTCCTATTTGCATTGAAGATCAATCTAGTTCACAGATTTCACTCCCTCCACCAGCATCACACTATCCTATCACCCATGCACTAGAGGAGTCTTACACAGCAAGCACTCTTGTGAAACATAATTTTTCTTTCTTTTTCATGTTTTCTCACTCTTCACGGTCAAAAGAGTGTACATGCTCATTGTCTACGCACAGGGTGTTACATCACCATGGTACATCCACAGGATGTTTGTCTTGCGCATTTACTCTTTTCTTTTTTGTGGATGCTTTTAAACTTCGAGCATGTTGGTCTTCACTCTCTTATATTTTTTTTTCTATTTTACATGTTTATCTTTCTTGTCTACCATGCCTTCACCATCATGGGTCAACACATTTTTCAGTGGTTGCATTGGAAATATCACTTTACATGAGCAGACCCATGCACTGTTTAGCGTAGGAGTAGGAGTAGTGTTTGATTTTTGTTTGATTTGCTTACTTGCATTGTTTTTCTCTACGTGCTTGTTTTTCTTTCGCTTTACTTCTACCCTTTTATTTCTTTTTTGTTTGCCTTTTTTCACTCGTACGTTAGCTTCACATGAAACTGTGTTTGGCTCTTGAGAAAAGATGGGAAAATATAATAGGACTTGTACAACTATCAACATCTAGTTATCTCTCTATTCCCTCTCTTTATGAAGAGATTTCTGTCTTCAGTCAATGGTACCCTGATGGAAAATACATTTTTTCAGAGTGAATCTTGGTGAAAACACAATTCTTTTGCTTTAAACTAGTACCGCCTACTCTAATCAATTTTTTGGGTTAAACCTTATCAGCTCAGTCAAGTAGAGTAAGGTGAGGGTGAAAACCTTAACAAGTATGTCAGAGGTATATATAACGTACTTCTCTGAAGGGACAACCTATTCTGCTCTCAATAAATCAGGATCCCTCTTCCGCCTTTGAAATAAAAAAGTGTCTATGCACAGTTCTTTGTAAAACAAAAAATAAAATGAAAATGAAAAATAAATAAGACGAAAGAAGAGAAAGGCTTCCTGCGTAGAGAGGTGATGTGAGTAACTTCGTCGGGGTACTGACTAGGCTCGCTGGCAGCAGAGTGATGCTTGTGTTCCTGCATAACTCCATCGGGGTACTGTCCAAGCTTTCTGCCAGCGAAGAAACATCAGAGATGAAACTAAAACTCTGACAGACATAGTACTTGTGCATCAATACTCCCCTCATCCCCTATCAAAACAACTTAGTTGACTTGGCTTGGTACATGTGTTGACCGATCAAGAGAATGGTAGGGACTACATATTTCACTCAAGCTAGTGAGGAATCCATGATGATAAAAAGATCGAACAATACTTCTAGAAGAGTTAGAATCGCTTTCCTGAGACAAGGTCAATACAGAGAGCTGGAGTTCAACCAGTGTGTCGTCAATGTTGTAGCGGCTACAACCACCCTCCACAGTTTTGGCTCGTATGCAAATTTTAGATCCTACCGTGGATCCTGTGATCGATCTTTCCTTGGTCACTTATTGGTAACTTGATGATCTCAAGCCCCCTCCTTAATCTTAAGAGTTTTTCACGTTCTCATATTTATGCAGCATGTGTCATCTTTAGGCATCGAGATTATCGTTTTTTCATATAAAAGGAATTTTGTTTTGCTTCAAGAGGAAATATTTGTGTGTATGGCTTGTTCTCATTACATAGACATGTTTCACACTAACTTCATGCACTCTTGTCACGACGGTTGTTTCATCAAGCATAGTATGTTCTATATGTTCTTGATGGTTTATGTTGTATCACTAAGTGTTCTAGTGTGTGATCATAGTCAAGTTCTATCATTGTTTACATCCATTTCACTAATCTCACACTTAGCCAGTTTCCTGAGCAACCTAACCTCATCCAACTTTTTGGAACTGCACACTTTGCTTCTGCAACCCTCAAGACTTTTCCCTTGCATGTTGGAACTACACAATTCACTAGCACACCAACCTCCCTTGGCATCCAAAACTGTGCAATGATTTCCTCTAGTGTCCTTCCCTTAGTCAAAACCTGTTGTCTCCAGAATCTGCGCAATGTTGTCTCTCAATTGTCCAATCTATCTTGCAACATGAAACTGCGCAAGTGTGTCTTCTCGAGACCCCATCCTGCAATAGTGCCTTGCATTCATAAACTGCACAGGATTGTCCCTCAGCTACCTAGTATGTCTTGCATTCAGAAACTACATAGAGGTGTCCTCCTAGGAACTCATCCTGCAACAGTGTCTTGCATCTCAAAAATGCGCAGTGTTGTCCTAGTTGTTCAGTCTACCTTGCATTCAAAAACTGTGCATATATGCTTCCCATCACCTCATCCCGGTAGCAGTCACTACCCACTGAAACTGCACATATCTATCTCTCAGTGACCATAAGGAAAGATGAAATGCTAGATGACACTTAAGGAGTTGAGGAAAAGGACCAAGGAACCATTTATAATAAAAGATCAAGACCGCATGAAAACTTTGTCGGATGCATAACCATATGGAGGGTAAGTATGGTAAGTAAAGTACATATTTTTGAAGTACGTCTCTTAGTGTAGCTTGAATTATTGTTGATCACCGTAATATCATTTTGTCTTCAATGACATGCATGTTTACAAACACTGAAAGTCATTCAGTGTGTTTGCTTTACATGTATTGCTCCCTTTCGCTTGTTGGGCCAATTATCATCTTTGGCATATTGATTATTGTGCCATGCTTGCGATCTTGTTCTGGTGACTCGAAGGTTTGCCTTTGTGTGTTTGGGTTGTCTTAGCTATATGAACACCCATCACACTCACACACAAAGTTGTAAGCATTATCGTGCAAGTGTCGTCACGGTCATCCGAAGGTCTATCCCAAGTGTCGCACTTGTCGCTTTCACCATTAGACTGTCCCACAGAGGGTCGCACTTTGCTATGTTGTCTAGATCATTAGTGTCATTGTTTTGTCAAAGTATGCTAAGTGTGTGATTACAATTTCGAGTCATCACAAGTTCACTTGCCTCTCACACTTATCCTTTTTCCTGAAAATCTCTCGATGGAACAACCTCACTTCCCTAGACCCTGAGTGAGATGCCCTGCGCAGTCTCAGCCCTTAATGGTGATGCTCTTCATTCTGGAACTGTGTAGTTCTTGATGTTGTCCCCCAAACCAGCTGCACTACACAATCCTGAAAGTTAGCAACATGTCTGCCTCCCATAACTATGCAAAAATTGCCTCCACAACCTAACCGAACTGCACATTTCTCAAGCACAGTCATCAAGCCTCCCTCTGGACTGCCGGAAACCTGCACTGCACTGAGACTCGGGGTTGCACTTCTCTCCAAATTGTGCAGACATTCCCAGTTGATTCCCCTACCTTCCCCGCATTGCCTTCAGAAACTGTGCAGATATGATCAGCAAGGCCTTCGTTGCCTTGCTTTGCACTGTCTCCAGAAATTGCGCAGTCCTGTTTGGAAGGTCTTCTGTTGGCTAGCTCTACACTACCTCAAGAAACTATGCAGAATTCCTAGTTGGTCTCCCTGTGGCTTGTTTTGTCTTCCTCTTGAAAATTGTGTAACAGTTCCCTTGCACTCTGCCTTGTCTTCCTCCCAGGAACTGCACAGAACTGACCAATAGCCCCTCTACAGGACTATTTTGTCTCCCTTCAGAAATTGCGTAGAAATTCCCAACAGCCTTGCTCTGTCTTTCGTTTGGAAACTGTGTAGAAATTGTCCCCCTCAGGATCCCATCTTGAAGTTGACACTAGTGACTATCACTATCTGATTGTGTCTCCCAATGATCACTGTGTTATTTTTCGCGATAGTGCCGACTAAGCTCCAGAATCCCTCATCCCAGCCTGATTCGTTCCTTTTGTAGTTTCAGTGTCTTTTCCTCCCTCTCAGCCACCTGCACCCGAACATGGAAAATAATGCATCATGCTAGACTAGGAGATTTTTGAATTTGATGTCATCGTGTCATGAGTGAATTGCAGGAACAGGTACATCGATGGAACATGATGAGAAGATGAACGGGATGAAGAAGGAGTGCATGCTAGAAGACTTGCTTGCAGCTGGATGGACGTACAAATCACATCGAGCAGCAAGCGAAAGGAGTACATGCACAGAACCATCTTGCAAAGACCAAGACCATTAGGGACCCCACAACACCAATCTATGCAGAGGTGAAGATAAAGAAGGTCCAAGAAGACATCTATCACTCAGCAGTGCAACAGCTTGACATGGACACCATAGTTAGCCAGTACATGTTAGAAGTGTCATGTCGAGTTGTGTCATGAGTTGTCTCAACCATCTCACTACTATGAGTTGTATTTGTTGTAATCAAATGTAATGTAAAGTGAAATTGAAAGTGTCATTAGTGGAATACAAACATTCATATGTAATGTGAAGAGTTATATGTAATGAATTTATAGATTCATGAGGGTAATCCAATAGTCAAAGGGAATGTCAAGGGTCACCCCACCCTTTGCTATATATAGAACCTCATAACTCATGGAACAGACTTTTGGGAGACAAGATTTTGCTAGGCATTGCTTAGAGAGGGTTTGGAGAGTATTGTGACGAGACTTGGCTTCTCAACAATGCAAAGCAAGTACATCTCTTTATAGGAGTATGCGGTATTGACTGTAGCATTCCACTATTGGGGCTAGTGGTTGTCATGGTTGTATGTATGGATGGAACTTTCACCTTATACAATATTAACAGAGCCAACACGTTTTCATGCATATGTTGCTATTGTAAATAGACTATTTTGGTTTCTTTAGTAATGTATGTTATTTAACTTACGCATTCATGTATGCACTACTTTGTATATGAATGTATGAATCTTGTTGGAATCATGTTATTGTTTTAACCCATCACCCTGGATTGTGGACTATTCCACTTCCAACCCATGATGTCATTCTGCTTGTGTTTTCCTTTGAGGTTGTGTACTATTATAGGCTTCTAAGGGGCACACTTCCTTTTCCCCCTCATGTGTTAGAACCTCCCCATGCATCTCTCTTGACTTGTTGCAAGGTCACACACTTTCTTCCAACAAATTTATCTTACTTACCTCTGCGCGCTACCGCAGTTAAGGAATTACCATACTACCCAGTGTTGGGACTCCTACTCCAAATGGTCTGAGGTCTAGTTGGGACTTCTTACCGGGGAGATCCCATGACATGTTGGAAGGTCCATCACCGTCAACATTTTTGGTGCTAGAAGGAGGGCCAGATGAAAAGTTGAGTCCTCAAAGTCTGTTTTGAAACTTTGCACATCTTTCATGACTTATGATACAGTTAATCCTTCGAGATGTCTTTCTTATGGAAATGATTTACAAGTATCGGAGGATCTATAGAATGACTTGTCACAAAACACATACGATTGTGAAGGTGAAGCATCCTTGCTTAGACACACAGTTCCCTTCACAACCTTCTGTGAAAGGCATGAAATCCATGAGGATCGCATTGCCTGGTCGTTGTTCACATTCACACTTCGAGGGCACGCACTGAAATGGTGTGTCACATTGCCCACAACATCTATCAACTCTTTTTATCACTTGGTTGGAGAGTTGACATGTGCTTTCTATCGTTATGACCACAAAGCACTCAATAAAAAAAATGGGAATTACAGAAAGCACCTGATGAATCCATTGAGAAATTTCACAAATGCTTTCATAATCTTGTATTTCAAATTCCTGAAGAAGAAATAGATTGGAAAATTCTTGACGAAATATTTTAGTATCTTCTTCACATATCTAAGAATCCACATATCTTAGAGTCATTTGAACCCCTCCCAGCATACCTCAGTGTTAGAGCATCCAAATCTAAGACGGATAAGTTTTTTGTCACAAGTGATCACCCGTCCTCTTCTCATCAAGCAGCTCTATCTCTACAGTGCAAGGTGGGAGAAGGTGCGCGCACATCTGTTGAACTATCACATCCTCCCACCCCACTTGCTCTGGATATCTACGCAGATTTGGTTTGCAAGCCCATTGGTCATCATGTTGTCTTCTCTTCTCAATCTCCGTCTCCTGGTCCCATTGATCCTCCGGATTGTACTATGTTGTGTTCTCTTGTTCCGGACTACACATCTTGTGTTTACGAGGATCAATTTCTCGATGAAGTTGATGTTGTGTAGCCAACCTACGCTGTCATTTATGATGAGTGTGTATGGGAATCTAAAGAAGAACTCACTGTGAAGGATGATTTCCTTCCATCCACGCCTCGTCCACTTTATCCTAACATCTTTTGTGATTCTGCCACTTTTGATTTTCCATGTGAAAACTCATTTTCAGATGTTTCTACTTCCGATCATTCACAGGACACATCAGATGTCAGTCTGTCATTGCATTGTGGAGTGGACACATCCTTCTCTGAAAATCCATTCAATTTTTCATCTGACATTTCTAGAAACATAGAGGGTGAACATTCTTGTTTCTCATCAACCCCTCTACATGATTCGTCAGATCATGAGGATGTCAATGAACATCTCAAATTTTCTAATCATGGTTGTCGTGATATCTTTACTCCTTCATTCGATCACGAGGTTGATTCATTCATGTTGATCTTTCTAAGCCACTGGTATTTGATGATCTACCTGCCGATGGAGTGGAAAACCCTCAAGCTGTCGAGGCACTTCAACCTGCGCTGATGGTTATGTTAGGCCCTCGCTGTCTTGAGGTCATCTCCACTTCCAATCAAAAATATTTTGAAACACCCTAGGCTCCTCATCACTCTCCTGTTTGCATTGAAGATCAATCTAGTTCAAAGATTTCACTCCCTCCGCCAGCACTGGAGCAGTCTTACACAGCGAGCACTCTTGCGAAACACAAATTGTCTTCTTTTTCATGTTTGCTCATTTGTCACGGTCAAAAGAGTGTACATGCTCATCGTCTACGCACAGGGTGTTGCATCATCATGGTACTTACATAGGATATTTCTCTTGCACATTTACTCTTTTATTTTTTGTGGACACTTTTAAACGTCGAGCGTGTTGGTATTCACTCTCTTATATTTTTTGTTTGTTGGTTTACAAGCTTATATTTCTTATCTACCATGCCTTCACCAACATGGGTCAACTAATGTGTCGATGGCTGCATTGGAAATATCACTTTATGTGAGCATGCCCATGCACTATTTAGTGTAGGAGTAAGAGTAGTGTTTGCTTTTTGGTTGCTTTTCTTTCTTTCTTTGGTTTGCTTGCATTTTTTTCTTTGCATGCTTGTTTTTCTTTTGCTTTACTTCTGCCCTTTTCTTTCTTTTTGGTTTGCTTGTTTGCACCCGTAGGTTAGATTCACATGAAATCTTGTTTATCTCTTGAGACAAGCCGAGAAAATGTAAGAGGACTTGTACAGCTATCAACATTTGGTTAGTTGTTTATTCCCTCTCTTTATGAAGAGATTGTTGTCTTCAGTCGATGATACCTTGATGGAAAATACGTTTTGTTTAGAGTGAGTCTTGGTGAAAACACAATGCTTGCACTTTTAACTAGCATCGCCTACTCAAATCGGTTTTTTGGGTTAACCCTTGTCATCTCAATCAAGTAGAGTAAGGTGAGGGAAAGAACCTTAACAAGTATGTCAGAGGTATATATAACATACTTCTCTGAAGGGACAGCCTCTTCTGCTCTCAATAAGTCAGGATCCCTCTTCTGCCTCTGAAATAAATAAGTGTTTATGCATAGTTGTTTGAAAAAAGGAAATAAAAAAATGAAAATGAAAAATAAATAAGGCAAAAGAAGAGAAAGGCTTCCTGCGTGGAGAGGTGATGCGAGTAACTCTGTTGGGGTACTAACCAAGCTCACTAGCAGCGAAGTGATGCTTGTGTTCCTACATAATTGCGTCAAGGTGCTGTCCAGGCCTTCTACTAGCAGAGCAACACTAGAGATGAAATTAAAGCTCTGATAGTCATATTACACGTGCATCAATATACCCCTCATCCCTAATCGAAACAACTCAGTTGACTTGGCTTGGTTCGTGTGTTGATTGATCAAGAGAATCATAGGGACTACATCTTTCACTCAAGCTAGTGAGGAAGCCATGACGATCAAGGAATCGAACAATACTTCTAGAAGAGTTAGAATCGCTTTCACGAGACAAGGTCCATACAGAGAACTGGAGTTCTACCAGTGTGTCACCAATGTTGTAGTGGCTACAAACACCCTCCAAAATTTTGGCTCACATGAAAATTTCAAAGCCTATCATGTATCCTGTGATCAATTGTTCCTTGGTCACTTATTGGTAAGTTGATGATCTCAAACCCCCTCCTTGATCTTAAGATTTTTTCACATTCTTATCTTTATGCAGCATGTGTCATCTTTGGGCATCAGGTTTACCATTTGTCATGTAAAGGGAATTTTGTTCTGCTTCAAGAGGAATTTTTTGTGCATATGGGTTGTTCTCATTACATAGACATGTTTCACACTCACTTCATGCACTCTTGTCACGAAGGTTGTTGTATCAAGCAAGCTATGTTTTATATGTTTTGGATGGTCTATGTTGTATCATTAAGTGTTCTAGTGTGTGATCATAGTCAAGTTCTATCACAGTTTATATCAATTTCACTGATCTCACACTTAGCCAATTTCCCGAGCAACCTAGCTTCATCCAGCTTACTGGAATTGCACACTTTGCTTCTGTAATCCTCAATATTTTTCCCTTGCCTGTTGGAACTGCGCAATGCGCAGGATCCCTGGCCTCCCTTGGCATCCAAAATTGCACTGTGATTTCCTCCAATGTCCTTCACTTAGCCAGAACCCACTGTCTCCAAAATTTGCACAGTGTTGGCCCTCAGCTTCCTAGTTTGTCTTGTAACGTGAAACTGTGCAAATGTGTCCTCCTAGGACCCCATCCCACAATAGTGCCTTGCATTCAGAAACTGCACAGTATTGTCCCTCAGTTGCCCTGTCTGTCTTGCATTCAGAAACAACACAAAGGTGTCATCTCAGGACCCCATCTTGCAACAGTGCCTTGCATCTAAAAAATGCACAAAGTTGTCTTAGCTTTCTAGTCTGCCTTGCATTCAGAAACTGTGCATATGTGCCTCCTAGTGCCTCATCCCAGCAACAGTCATTGCCCGCTGAAATTAAGAAAATATATCTCTCACTGACCATAAGGAAAGATGACATGCTAGATGACTCTCAAGGAGTTGAGGAGAAAGACCAAGGAACTGAGTTATGATAAAAGATTGGGACCGCATGCAAACTCTGTCAGATGCATAACCATATGGAGGGTAAGTATGGTAAGTAAAGTACATCTTTTTGAAGTACATCTCTTAGTGTAGCTTGAAGTATTATTGATCATCATCATATCATTCATTCTTCAATGGCATGCATGTTTACAAACACTGAAAGTCATTTCATGTCTTTCCTTTACATGTCTTTCTCCCTTTCGCATGTTGGGCCAACTGTCGTCTTTGGCATATTGATTGTTGTGCCACGCTTGGATCTTGTTCTAGTGATTTCGAAGGTTTGTCTTTGTGTGTTTAGGTTGTCTTATCTATATGAACACTCGTCGCACTCACACAAAAAGTTGCAAGCATTATTGCGCTAGTGTCGTCATGGTCATCCTAAGGTCTATCCCAAGTGTTGCACTTGTCACTTTCACCATTATACAATCCCACAGAGGGTCGTTCTTGGATATGTGGTCCTAGTGGTTAGTGTCATCGTGTTGTCAAAGTATGCTAAGTTTGTGATTAGAATGTCGATTCATCACAGGTTCACTTGCCTCTCACACTTAGCCATTTTCGTGAAAATCTATCAACAGAACAACTTCACTTCCCCAGACCCCAACTGAGCTGTCCTGAGTAGTCTCAACTCTCAATGGTGATGCTCTGTTATCTAGAACTATGTAGTTCTTGAGGTTGTCCCCCGGGCCAGCTACATTGTGCAATCCCAAAAGTTAGTAGCTTGTCCGCCTCCTAGAACTGCGTAGAAATTATCTCCACAACCTAACTGAACTTCATATTTCTCAAGCACAGTCCTCAAGCCTCCGTCTGGACTGCCAGAAACCTGCACTGCACTAAGACATGGGGTTGCAATTCTCTCCAAACTGCGCATACATGCCCAGTTGATTCCCATGCTGCCTGCTCTGAACTGCCTTCAAAAATTGTGTAGAAATGATCAACAAGGCCTTTGCTGCCTTGCTCTACCCTATCTCCAAAAATTACGCAGTCTCATTCTGCAAGTCCTCTACTAGCTTTCTGTGCACTACCTCAAGAAACTACACAGAATTCCCAGCTGGTTTCCATGTGGCTTGTCTTGTCTTCCTCTTGAAAATTGCGCAGTAGTTCCCCTACACTTTATCTTGTCTTCCTCCCATGAACTACATATAACTGACCAATAGTCCCTCTACAGGCCTATTTTGTCTTCCCTCTAGAAATTGCATAGAAATGCCCAGCATCCTTAATCTGTCTTCCCTATAGAAACTGCACAGAAACTGTCACCCTCAGGATTCCATCTTACGTGAACACTGATAACTGTCACTGCCCGATTTTGTCTCCTAGTGATCACTGCATTGTTTTTTTCGAGAGTGCAGAAAGAGCTCTGGAATCTCTCATCCCAACCTAAGCTATGCTCTGCGCAGTTTCAGTGTCTTTTCCTCCCTTCAAGTCACCTAGACCTAAACACGGGAAATAATGCATCATGCTAGACCAGGAGATTCTCGGATTTGATGTCGTCCCATCATGAGTGAATTGCAGGAACAGGTACATTGATAGAACATAACGAGATGATGAACAAGATGAATAAGGAACTCAGGTTAGAAGACTTTCTTGCAGTTGGACTGACATACAAAGCACATCGAGTAGCAAGTGAAAGGATTAAATGCACGGAATTATCTTGTAGAGACCAAGACCATTGGAGACCCTACAATACCAAGCTATGCGGAGCTGAAGACAAAGCACATCCAAGAACACATCTATCACTCAACAGTACAGCGACTTGACATGGACACCACTGTCAGTCAGTACATGTCAGCAGTGTCATGTCAAGTTGTGTCATGAGTTGTCTCGGCCACCTCACTACTATGAGTTGTATCTGTTGTATTCATATGTAATGTAAAGTGAAATTCCAAGTGTCATTAGTGGAATAGAAATAGTCATATGTAATGTAAAGAGTTATATGTAATGAATTTGAAGAGTCATGAGGGTTGTCCAAGAGTCAAAGGGGAACGTTAAGGGTCACCCCACCCTTTGTTATATATAGAACCTCATAACTCATAGGACAGGCTTTTGGGAGCCAATATTTTGCTAGGCATTGCTTAGAGAGGGATTGGAGCGTATTATGATGAGCCTTGACTTCTCCATAGTGCAGAGTGAGTACTTCTCTTCGGAGGAGCAAGCAGTGTTGACTATAACGTTCCACTATTGGGGCTAGTGATTATCATGGTTGTATGTTTGGATGGAAATTTCACCTTATATTATATAACAGAGCCAACACATTTCCATGCATATGTTGTTATTGTAGTTGGACTATTCTGGTTTCTTTAGTAATGTATGTTATTTAACTTACACATTCATGTATAAACTACTTTGTATATGATTGTATGAATCTTGTTGGGATCGTGTTGTAGGTTTAACCGTCACCCTGGATTGTGGACTATTCTTCTTCCAACCTATGATGTCATTTTGCTCGTGTGTTCCTTTCAGGTTGCATACTATTACAATATTCTAAGGGACACACTTCATTTCCCCCTTCATGTGTTAGAACCTCCCCGTGTATCCCTCTTGACTCGCCGTAAGGTCACACACTTTCTTCCGACAAAGTTCTCTTACTTACCTCTGCGCACTACCGTAGTCAAGGCAATACCATACTACCCACGGTTGGGATTCCTACTCCAAAATGTCTGAGGTCTAGTTGGGACTTCTTACCAGGGAGATCCCATGACATGTTGGCAAGTCTAGCACGGTCAACACATCGATGTCTCTTTTTTCTTCATTTTCCTTATTTTCCCTCTAATTTCCCTTGCATGCATATTTGTGTCTCTTCACTTTCCTTTTATCCTATTTTCCTTTATTTTCATAATTAAATCCATTTATTACCTTTTTTCCATTTCCAATGCCTTTGCCAATTTCCATAGTCATTAATTAAGCACAAGTGATGCCCACTATAGTGTTTTCCCACTATTCAACTTCGAATACATGTACCATGACCTTGATCTTATTTATTTACGTGGAAATTAAACGAGGGGTTGTTACAAACTGCTCCCCCTTGGGGGAACACTGTCCTTAGTGTTCAATGAAGCTTATAACTAGAAAAACATGCTACCCATGGAGCTTTATAACACAACTTGATGCGGCATTTACAACATTCTACTTATTGGAGCTTTATAAAACAACTCACTATAGTATTTACAATACGCATATGCATATATAAATATAAACCAAACACATATGCTCAACCAACAAATAAAGAAGGATACAAATCCTGCATCTAATTACCATTTCCCATGCAGCTTCATTGGGCCCAAAGTGCTTCCACGACACTGTAACTTGCAAGATTGCTCATTTTTGGAGCATGATTTGTTTTCGCTACAAAATGCACTAAGGTTCTGGATAGAACTCTCCCTTTGGTTCCACTAGAAATATAGATAAATAAATCACATGAAAAACACCCTGAACATATATCTTTAAGCAATGAAACATGGAAAACATCATGGATTTTCATTGTTGACGATAGTGTAAGTTGGTAGGCCACTAGTCTAATCATATCAAGGATCTCAAAAGGCCCAGAATACCAAGTTTCCAGCTTGGTACATGACCCAATCCTCAAGTATCTCCTCTTGGGCTTAATGTGAAAATACACATGCTCCCCAACTTGAAACTTTGTTAATGCTCTATGTTGATCTGCATAATTCTTTTTCCTATCTTGTGTTGCCTTCAAATTCCTTTTAATAATTTGCATCTCGTACACCATCTCATCCAACATATCTGGTTCAATCAATACCCTATTCGT
This sequence comes from Pinus taeda, assembly GCA_000404065.3. NCBI lineage: Eukaryota > Viridiplantae > Streptophyta > Pinopsida > Pinales > Pinaceae > Pinus > Pinus taeda. The sequence continues at coordinate 17,425 of APFE031572124.1, read as the reverse complement.
TGGATCACTCCAGTTGATAGGAGTATTGCAACTTTTCCCATAAAGAGCCTCAAATGGACTCATCCTCAAGGATTCCTTATACCCATTATTATATGCAAACTCTACCAATGGAAGATATTCATACCATGACCTTTGGTGATGGATGACATACATCCTCAACATATCCTCAAGAATCCTATTAACCCTCTTTGTCTATCCATTTATCTATGGATGATAAGTTGTGCTAAAATCTAACTTTGTCTCTAAGGCTACAAACAACTCCTTCCAAAACCTAGAAATGAACTTGGCATCTATGTCTGATATAATCTTCTTGGGAACACCATGCAATCTCATTATCTCTTTGATGAAGATCTGAGCTACCTCACTAGCTAAATTAGTATACTTCACTGCAATGAAGTGAGCTACCTTACTCAACCAACCACAACCATGATGGAATCATGTTGCCTCGATGTCCTCTACAAACCTGTAATGAATTCCATGGAAATGACCTCCCATTTCCATTTTGGAATCATAATAGGCTATAATAGACTAACTGGATGCTTACACTCTACTTTCATCTGCTGACAGTCCAAACATATTGCTACAAACTCAACCACCTCTTTCTTAAAGTTCAATCAGTGATAGAACTTCTTAACAGATTTCAAAGTCTTTTGATATCCTGGGTGGCCTAAATATGTCTTGACATGAAACTCCCTTAAGATAAGCTTCTTGAGCTCACTGTTATCTAGCATATAAATAATGTTCCTGAATCTCACCAAGCCATCTGTTGTGAGGTGATACTCCTCATCCCTATCACCTTCACTATGTCATTGAAATCTCTTATTCAGTTGTTGGTACCTCTCATTATGTTTCCCTACATGCAAGATTTTCTCCTGTAAATGTGTCCCATAAGATATCACTAGTGAAATGTGATTCCCTTGCACTCTCCTAATAAGAGAATATGCAACCCTATTCTCCTTTCCCTTGATGTATCTGATATCAAACTCAAACTCACTGAGGGTAGCCAACCATCTAGCTTTCCTAACATTCAAATTGGGTTGGTAAAACAAGTACCTCAGTCCACTGTGATCACTCATCGAAATGAACCTCCTACCAAGAATATAATGTCTCCATAACTTCAATGCATGAATGATAGTTTCCAACTCAAGATCAGAGTCACATAGTTCCTCTCATGTTAATTAAGCTTCCTTGACTCATAACATACCATCTGCCCTTCCTACATTGGGACTCCACCAATCCTTCCTTGCAAGTATCTTTATAAACCACAAACACCTCATTAGGACCTGCAATCTTCAAAACTAAAGCATTTGTAAGAAAATGCTTCAACTTCTCAAAACTAGTTGCACACTCCTCAGTCCTTTCAAACTTCTTCCCTTTCTTCTACAAAGATGTAATAGGATAGTGAATCCATGAGAAGTACCTGATGAACCACTTGTAATAACCTGCTAGTCTCATCAACAATCTGACCTCATCAAAATTACTAGGAATTGGCCACTCCATGATAACTTTAATAAACTTTTATGGGCCCACTATTATCCCCTCCTTGGAAACAACATTTCCCAAGTAATGAATCTGAGTCTAAAAGAGATTGCACTTGTTGAGCTTGGAATACAACTGATGCTCTCTCAACAATCTCAAGACTGCTTCCCAGTGCTCTACATGCTCTTCCTCATTCTTGGAGTGTATCAATATACCATCAATAAACATTATCACAAACTTGTACAGGTAAGGACGCAAAACACTATTCATTAAACACGTGAAAGTGGTCGGAGAATTGGTAAGGCAAAAAGGAACCACCACAAACTCATACTTCTCATACCTTGTTCGAAATCCAATCTTGTAGATGTCTTCTTCTTTGATGCACACCTAATGATATCTTGATCTTAGATCAATCTTTGAAAACATTGCAGGTCGCTTCAATTGATCAAACAAATCAGCAATCTGTGGTAATGGATACATGTTATTGATAGTCACTTTGTTCAACTGTCTGTAATCAATGCACAGTCTGAGAGTATTTTCCTTCTTCCTTACAAACAATATTAGTGCACCCAAAGCGACACACTTGTCCTTGTGTATCCTTTATCAAGGATTTCCTTAAGTTGCAACTTCAATTCCACCAACTCTAGAGTGCTCATCCTATAAGGTGCCTTAGATGTTGGTGTGCTCCCAACATCAACTCAATAGAAAAGTCCACCTCTATATGAGGAGGAATCTCTAGAATATGTGCAAGAAACACATCCTAAAACTGCTAAAAAATAGGATACCTCTTCAAGACTTCATCATCATCAACATCTTTCCCTTCATCACTAAAAATATGAATTGCAAACAATACACATCCTTTCCATAAATTGTGTTTCACCTAAATAGTTGTAACCATTCTCAATGATATAGGATTTTTTTGTTCCTATAAAATTCTACTTTCCCCAAAATGATCCTTGCACTCAAGAGTCAATAGCAATGTCATAGAAGTCCATCTTAATCCTATGAATGAACAATCAATCCATGCCCCAAAAGCATAATATATGAACCCAAAGGAAGCACATTTATATGTGTTGATATAGGCATTCCATTGAACTCAAATTCACAAGATCTCACCCTAATAATGAACTCTTCTCTTGGTCCCTGTATCCAACTTCCATCTCGAAAATTGATGCCTAATGAAAAACTTGCCTATTATCCACTGTTACATAAATCCAAGGAATAATCTGACCAACATCTCCAATTGTTTTTGCCTCATGAGAACTATAAATCTAAGGCCCAGCACCCTGGTGCAATAGGCACTCACTCCTACGATGTTGTCCACCACAAGTCCAACACCTCAAAGGATTCATGACATTACCCTTATTCTGCTCCTCAGGCTGAAATCCATGTCCTATGTCAATTGCATTGAAATTCTTATAAGGTGTTACGTTCTCCTTATCATTTGCATCCTGAAATTTTCCTCGCTTCTGAGGCCACTTTCCTTTAGTCTTGTCACTATCTTTCCAATCCCTCTTAGGCTCAGTGTTGCACTTAGACTTCTCATAACAATGCTTTAGCTCCCTGATGACTTCCTCAAATGATTGAAGCTCATCATACTCAATCCAATATTTGAATTCTAAAGGAAATACATTAATGAACCTTTGGACCTTTGTTTTCTCATGATTGAGATAGGGCACATAACTCAACAACTCTAGAAACTTGGTCATGTACTCTTCATCTATCATGGAATCCATCTTCAACTCATGGAATTTCTTGGCCTTTCCGTCATAATATCTCTCAGACAAGTACTTCTTCATGAAGAGTCTTTTAAATGCATGCCAACTTAGCTCATCTACCCTGATGCCTTTGAAACACTTCACATCTTCCCACCAGATATATACTTTTACCTTGAGGTTGGAGATAGTTATCTTGGCTTTCATATTCTGTAAATAATCATGCAATCCAAAGAACTTCTTCATCCCAAGTATCCATGCTTTTGCATCTTTTGATTTCTTCACATCCCTGTCAAAAGTAGGAGGCTTGGCTTTCTTGAACTCTTATGGCAAGTATTGCTTCTCACTCCTCCTGTAAGGATGTTGGCGGTAATGATGATGATGTCTCTTAAAACTAGAACTAGATTAAAATTCATGAGTGCTAGCCCACCTATCAGGCATATCCAAAGATCTACCACCTCTAACTGTGTCATCCTTATCAAACCTATGTCCTCTATAAGACCTGCTACCATATGCTCCATTTGTCTTTTCTTCATGTCCATGAATTATCCTTAGATGTCCCTGCTTCTCCAAATCTGAAAATCTCTAAAGGATGACTACATTAACTTCCACTTTCTTTTCCTAAGTTGTGGCAAGTCTTTCCTATGCCTCAATCAACCTGTTATTATCTACCTTGCAACTTCTGATCCTTGCCTTCAAACTTCTCAGCGTATATGCTAAATCAAGAGAGTACTCTTCTCCTTTCTACCCAACTAACCTTTCCCATTCCATAGAATTCACATCAAGCCTATAAGGGGAGCCACGTGAACTGTAGTCCACCATTTTTCTCTTCATGTCTAATATTTTATCTCATGCAAGCAAGTCATGTTAGATAAACCAAATAGAAGGTATAATCAAAATCATACCTCAGTGTATTTCATGGGAGGTTATCTTGTCTGCACAAGTTATTCCAGATTAGCATGATATAGATACATAGTGACAACCACATATCAGCAACATGCATGATAACACAAAACTACAATAACCATAATTGCAATGCATGCATAATAGGCACATATAAAATAATCATGCATGCATAACAATATACATTTAGCCCATCCAGTCCAAGTGTTTGAACCTAGAAGCTTTGATACCACCATGTGGTATCAGATATCACCCAAAGAAACAAAACCCACTACGATACCACCATGTAACTACCCCTCCCACATTTACCCACTTTCACAATCTCTCTAGGGTAAACATGAGCTAAGTGTCACTATCATATGACCTGACCTCCAAGTTCCAGTTATGGAATTGGGGTTGTTATGCTCTTAACCTGCAAATGATACCCAAATACAGAATACGCGAAGAAAATATACCCAGAACATAGAATAGCAATGATTTTATTATTCATAGAGTAATGTTCACTTGCCTCTTCAAGGGGGAAACCTCCAATAGAGCAGAGCTTGATTACAAAATAAGACACGATGCTCCTCGCAGGGAGTCTCTATCCTTTATATATGACTCATACATGCAATACACGGGCCAATACCGTGTATTAATAATACCATCTATCTAATACTACGGCCCATTTGCAACTAACTGTGGTTCCGTTATTAATTGCGGATTAACCACTTACAATTATTAATATGGGCTTTATTGACTCTTGACTATGACATGATCCCATTACATAAATAAGGGGGTTAGGGTGGGACCCTAATAGGAGCCTACAAACCAAAAGTAAAATGACATCCCTCAGAGACTACAGATCACTTAGGAGCCTACCAACCACCCTAGGTGATCAATCCCTAAGTCGTAACGCTTTTTCACTAGGTTTACTCCCCAACCACACCCATAACACTTCATGCATGTGATTGGGAGGCTATAGACCTATCTCTATGTGGTTATGACCTAACTTTCCTTGTTCAGTGCATGCGGTCATGATATCTACTCCACTTTTTCAGGCTATCCTTGAGACCACTACCCAAAATTGCATGTAACTTTCCAGAATAATGACTATGATGATAACAATGCTAAACAATCAAAACTTGAGCAAGATATTGGACTAGATATGCCTAATACAAGATAATCATTTCGTAAAATAGATAGTAAGCATATAAGATATAGGTCATGAGTGCATATCTGATCATAAAATTTTGAACTTCTTCTAAGAATCACCAGAAGACTTCGTGCCCTCTCAAGCTAGTTGCAATAACACTTGTTAGCTCATGCATTCATCAACCATCCAGTAACTTATAAAATGATAAATAAAAGCCATAACTAGAGCACATAATAGAACCATGCATATAACTAACATATAACCAAAACTAAAACCATGAAAAATCAACCATAAGATCATCATAATAACTAGTACAAGTGCTCATATATCATAATAGGAAAATAACTCACATTAACATATGAAAATGCCAACCAAGTCAGTGACATCCACGTACCACCCCACCATAGATTGGGCTTAACCAAATCTCTCTTTCAGCCAATCACCCCCACGCTATTTTCCAATAATGAATGTGGAATCATAATGGTTATACCAAAATAGAACTAACCAGGGTTTCTAGAGGCCAAACGACCTCAACGCTCAAGCATAGTGATCTCGCCTATATAGAAATCACTAACATCAACTAAATTGGTCTCTACCCAAGATGTTCAAGGCTCCAGGAACTAGTAACTCAAACCACAACCTCTAGGAAACCCGAGTTGTTTCAGGGCTCTAGAGCATTTGTCCCAATCTGCGAGCTCTAGCGACTAGTAACTCAACCCATAGCCTCTAGGGAACCCAAGTTGTTACAAGGCTCCAGAGAAACCAAATGGGGAATCCACTACAACGTGGCTATACAAGAAATGACAAGGCAAGGTTGAAACCACTATCAATCTAGACAAATATCTATGCCAATGACAACACATAACCAATGAACCACATGCATATACCATGCATCCAAAAACCAACAAGGAAATCACACATGCAACCTATTACCTACAAAGTAATCTTGTTGTAGTTTTTTATCCAATAGTCATTAGGGGAGTTTTGAGGTCTAAAATGGGCCTCCTAAGGAAATTATAAAATAATAGTGGAAATCATAAAATAGGATTAGATTACATCATCAAATTTTAAAGGGGAAAAAGAAAAACTATTTTTTCAACTCGTATTTTCAATTTATCTCCCTATGAGTTTACTGAAGTTTCGAGCGGAAACACTTGTTGGATGCATAATTTAATTCCTCATCCAAGGAGTACCCATGTTGCATACTTTTGATGGACCCTGCCACATGAAAAATGAGAAATACATGAAAAACGTGATTGCAATCACGTTTTTTCATGTATTTCTCATTTTTCATGTAACAAGGTCCATTGAAAGTATTCAACATGGGTACTCTTTGGATGAGGAATTAAATTTTGCATCCAATGAGTACTCTCACTCGAAATTTGAGTAAAACCTTAGGGAGATAAGTCAAAAATATGAGTTGAAAAAATAGTTTTATTATTTTATTATTTTTTAATATTTTTATTTTTTTACTCCAAAAATGGTGAATCGTCCCCCATGGTTGACATCATCATATTGAATCCTATTATATCTTATAAATCTTATTTTGGTTGTACATTTTTCTTAGGAGGCCCATTTTAGACCTCAAAATTCCCCTAATGGTCCTTGCGGTTTCTTGCTTTCCTTTACTTGTTTTCTCCAATACAAGTGATTGCTAGAATGCTCCCAGAATTCTCTAAGTGTGCAAGAGTATGAGACAATGAACAAGAGATAAATTGAAAACTATCAAAAGGCTAAGCCAAAAGCTGTGAATTGTTTCTTTGACACCTTTTTATCATTGATGTCTCCTTTTCCTTTATTTTCCTTCATTTTCCTCTAATTTTCCTTGCATGAATATTTGTGTCTCTTCACCTTCCTTTTCTCCTATTTTCCTTTATTTTCATAATTGAATGTCATTTATTGCCTCTTTGCCTTTGTCAATGCCTTTTCCAATTTCCATAGCCATTAATTAAGCAAAAGTGATGCCCACTATAATGTTTTCTCACCATTCATCTTGGAAAATGTGCCTCATGACCTTGGTCTTATTTTATTTACATGGAAAATCAACCAAGGGTTGTTACAAGAGGTCACGCCCTTTTGGCCCACTAAAGTTTGGTGTTGTTTGCTTGTTTATGTGGAAATTATTCAAAAGGTAAGGGTCTAAACCCTTTCTTACATTTATCTTTAAAATTCCTCTTCTTGTTGCCCAAGGTTCATTGTAGAACTAATTTGTTCTTACTTTGTTCATACAATTGCTCTGCCTTTCTCATGGCTTCTTCTAAGGTTTTGGGCTTATCAAATTTAATATTGTCTCCATAAAAAGATGGTAACCCACTAGTATCTCTGTATTTTAACTATTTCATCTTTAATGAAGCTAACATACCTCAATAGTTCAATAAATTTCTGACCATACTCCTCCATGCCCATGTTCCCCAACTAGAGCTCAAAGAATTCCTGCATTTTTCATTCATAGTATCATGCTAACAAATATTTCCTTTGGAAATACTCCTAAAGCTTCTCCCATGCAATTTTCCTTTCATGTAAGTGCTTTACTTCCTTGAGCTTCTCCCATAATAAATTATCCTTTCCCTTCAAGCCGTAAATGGAAATTTTGACTTCCAAGTTTGAGGAGTAACTATACAGTTGTAGGTATTTCCCATATCCAACAACTAAGGCTCAATTTCTTCTCCTTTCTTATGCTCCCCATTTGATTTGGAAGGTTTATTTTTTCTCAGTTCCCCTTGTAAATTGTCTGATTCTGAGGTCATATAGGCCCTCTTACTTGACCTCCTTGATGAATGATAATGTTGTTGAGCAACAGTTCTGGAATGCTTTGAGATTCCAACACATTTGTCCTTGAATCCATAATTATGTTCATAAGCTTTCCTAGACTCAATTTTTTGGTCCAATTCTCTTTGAATTGTGTTTAGACTTTTGCAAAATCTAGTTGTTAATTTGTTGTTGCTCTTTTACAAACCTCTCATTATCAACCTTACCACTGGGTACTTCTATCTCGAGGCTTATCATGGTCTCTTCTAAATTTTTATCCATTGTTTTTTTCCACTCCATGGGAATTAGACTATGTCCTAGCATTACACATGTTGATATTTACATCCTTGACCTCTTGTTCTTCACTATAAGGTCCTTGAGCATCTTTTGCATTCTTATTTCATCATGCAAATTTTGCCTATTAACCACCTGCATATTTTCCTGTAAATTTTCTCCTAGAATTCTCACTCAATTGCAAATTTTGTGTTTGTCATAATGTTCTCCTTGTCAATAGATTTCTATTGAATATCTATTTGCACCATTCTAATATTTGGGCTGAAAGTTATGCCTTCTGAAGTTTTACAACTTGTTAAGCCATTTTTGCCCCTTTAAAACTCTTGTAGATTTTTTTAGAATTTTCTTAGAATTTAGGGGTCAAATCAAA
>APFE031572124.1:1281-6281 GCA_000404065.3 Pinus taeda | reverse complement strand
CTTTGAGTTGGGGCTACGACTCCATAGGCAATAATTATAAACCTAACAACAAAATCGAGACCAAGTCACCAACCCCAATAGCCTCAGTCTCCAACCACGGGCTACGTTCCCTTGACCTGCACCCAAGTTGTGTAGCGTGAGTTCCTTGGTGGTGCCCACCTTCCATGGAACCTTACAACTGGTTAGAATAGCCTCAACCCATGGCTCTAGGAACTTTATTTCTCTATGGTGTCCAGGTGCCTTCTTGTCAAACTATATAACCCTCAATCGATGCCAAAGATCTAGGACTCATCGATTATCTCCAAATTGATTTCCCACCAGAAATCCATGGCCACTAAGCCACAATTATAGCCATCAAGGTTCATAAAACTAAGATGCATCCAATTCAATGTGGTTAACTAAATAACCACCCCTCAACCAGTTCAAAAGTTCAACCTAGGACTCCCTGACTAATCTTTGTCACCATCCAACAATAATTGGTTGAATGATTCTGCCTCATGCAAAAAATACACTTAGTTTATGTGCATGGCCTTACCTCACCATGTGGAACCCTTCTGAGCCACGTGGGATCTGGGTGCCTAATCACCATAACAACTTATCATTGTTTCCTTATCACCTTGGAGTTGCATCCCCATACTCTTTATGGAGTGGGCTCCGTAGCCAACCTATTTTATTAATATATGTAATATATGTACAAAATTACAATATATTTACCATCTTGGCTCCCCAACCACTTAGTCAAAACTGACATATATATATCTGGGTAAGCTAGCCCTAAAATCTATCTAATATATCTACATGGGCACGTAGACCAAAAAAATAACTATGTATCACTAGCCTGTTAGTCATATATGTGCAACTCACTAGGCTAAATATTTTTGTACATACATGATCATCATCATAACCAAGTAGGGGTATTATATGTAAGGAGGGGGAGGGGATCTCTACGACCTTGTGGAAAACAAAGTGTTTTGATACTCATGGGGATTCGGCCATATGAAAAACAATCAGGCATAGATGTATGGACTTTATTAGGGCTTTTTGATGACCAAAGAAAACTAGGAGAATGTTCTCACAATATGGGGAGAATCCCTTCTTAACTTTCAGCATCTAGTCAAAGGATCTTCCCTGGATGAGAAAACATTGGAAAACATCGTAAAAAGAGTTTGAAAAATCATTGAAGATATTCCTTCCATAACATACATTCATGTTCTGCGAGATTAAAACCACGAGGGTTCCACTTAATGAACCTTTGACATAACACGTGCATTCATGAAATATTAATAAATACCCTTAATTTGACTACATATTGGAAAATACCTCTAAAAATCACTTTATATAACCCCTTACTAATATGAACCCAATACACTTTTATAATCCCCTACCAATACAAACCCAATACACCTTCCCAATTTAAAAAACCCCGACTTTCACTAGATATTGTAGGTATAAATCAAGTATGTTAATGAAGGTGCAAAATGAAAGCATGGGAAGTAAAAACCAATGGCCAATCTTGGCCTTCATTTATTCGATAAAGATTATCAAAGAAGCCAAAATGGTTATTTCCCAAAGCTTTATAGAAAATAAAAAAGGTCATGTTATTAAAAAGACACCACCGTTGACTCCTAAAGCTCACAGAGCTTTGGTGATTAAAAAAAATTATTTGAATTCGTTTTACAGTTAGAATGGTGTGCATGGGTTTGTGGATTTCAATTGGTAAAGGAGTATGTTAATGCTATAGAAATTTTTGGTTGTTGTAACATCTAGGACAATGTTTGGTTTTCTAAGTGTAATTTAAGTTGGTGCACTTTGTTAGTTTTTTGTAGCATCGGATGTGTTCTAGCCAGGAAATTTGGTGGAGAGGCTAGAATACATGATATCTCCAAAACCCATCAATCATTTATGGAAATTCCACCTATAAGTGACTCAATTAGATTATTAACCGTTTTTAAAATATTTCCTAAGTCTCAACTTAGAGAATATGGTTAATTAATCTTTATTAATTGAGATAAAGCGAGAATAGTCTAAAAACTCACACGAATCAATCCAGAGATGATCCTAGCCATCAATTATGTTTTAATCTTGGTCGTTGGTGCTCCAATAGTGGATTATAAGAGGAGGTCGACGTGGTGATGGATAAGACACTTGAGTAATTTGATTTCTTGGTAGATCGATTTCTAGAGTAGCATTAATCAGTTGCCAGAGAGAGCTAGACATTGAAGCAATGAGTAAGGGGAAGGGACAATGATCTGAAGGAAGCTTTCCAGATCTAAAAAGGTAGCAACAAGAGGGTTGAGCTATCCCAGTGAGGTAGCAGAGAGCTCCACGTAGTAGCTTCAAAGAGGGCAATTCGATTTGTTCGAGAGAAAAATGTTCTTAGATCCAGAGGCTAGGTAGAGGATCCAGAGGGCTAGAGAGACGAATTTGTTAGTCACAGAAGGCAAAACAATTTCATCAAAGACGTGTTAGAGGTTAGACGTCATAGTGACTACGCAAACCAGCGCAGAGGATGATGTAGAAGCTTTAGGAGGCTGAGTTTTTTGAAGGTAGGTTGTGTCGGGATTGCTTGTGGAGGAAGGGTAATTCCCTTCAATAATTTTGCCGAGATTTTCTTGTTGTGGATTGCCAGTTTTAGGAATCTAGATTGTACTCAGATTTTCACTACTGCATAATAATAAAAACCCTCACTACTGCACCGATTTTCCCAAGTTGGGTTTTTCTGGGGACATTTGTCCAAAAATAATTGTCTCATATTTTATGTGTGTGTACTAGCATTCTCAGTGCCCAACAAATTATTTTTCCACTGTATTTTATTTGTGAAGATTGCAGTGTGTTTACTTCGATATTTTCCATAGAAGATAAATTATTAAATTAATTAGTAATTAGCAGAAATAATATGAGTTGTTGCAATAGGATTCCATATTGGAAATTTCACATGGTATCAGAGTGTAATTGATCAACCGGAGAGCTAAAAAGTGAAAGAAGGAATTACATTGTTTAGTGAAGAGAAGCAAGCTGAAATTCTCAGGGGCAGCGCAGTCTTTTGCCAAGAGGCCGAGTTACTTGAGGAAACTTGATTTTTCAAGAGTAGAAAAAAATGATTTTCTAGATCGAGTAATTATAGAGGCAGAGGGAGCAGCTCATATTTTTCGTTGGACAAATCTCTTACTGGATGCAGAAGGTTTTACCACAGTTTGCTAAAGCAGATCCAGTGTCGGGTGTAAGAGAAAAGCACACACAATTGAGGGAAAATTTTCCTCGGGGAACTTCTAGTCTCAGAAGTTCAATTTTCCTTGTAGATTGGTAGTAGTTGTGAGCAGATATTCTCACTCCATAAGGGAGTGCAAATAGCAGAGCAGCAACCAGGCAAAAGGAAAGAGGGATTTTTCGACAATTTGTTGAGATGGCCACTGCAGGACTTCCCGATCAGGATAGGTTGGATGAAGCTTCCAACTATGTCATCTGGAAGGATATGATGTCCTTTCTTCTAGATGAATATGGCCAAAAAGCCTACATTGATAATGTAATGGCAATACCCCAGGATGCAGATCAGTAGAGATAATACAAGAAAGAGATGGCGTGGGCGAAGCAGTTGATCTTGGATGGAGTCTAGGATCATATTCTCTCACATATAGCTAGCAAAGATACTTCCAAATAGATGTGGGATGCTCTCTCCACGTTATACCAAGGAACTTCTGAGCAATGAAAGATCTTTCTTGAGGAGAAGCTTAGATGCATCTGAATGCAGAAGGGGGAAGGCATAAATCCCTTCCTAACCAGTATTCAGGAGGTTTGAGACTAGCTCTTAGTTGTTGGGGTAGCACCTCAACCCAAGGAGCTAGTGTGATTGGCACTCAACAGTGTCTCAGAGGAGTTGCAAGTCTTTTTCCAAAGCATATTGGGCATAGATAGGCTACCTGAGTGGGACAAGATGTGGGATGATTTTCAGCAGGAGGAGTTGAGACGAGCTTTGTTAAAGAGCTCCATCAGTCGCAACAATAGCAGTGATCGAAGGTGGTGAAGGAATAGGATAATGTGGCCCTCACATCAAAGGGTCCCACTCAGGGACAAGGGGAGCATAAAAAAGAAAAATAAGGACCTATCTAAGGTCAAGTGCTTCAGGTGTGGCGAGTTTGGCCACTATAGTACCCAGTGAAGGATAAAGAGGAGAAGCAATACTGGGTAGCATCACATGATGAGATAGATAGGTTGTCCTCTAGGTTGGAGAAATACTTCACGATGTTCAAACATATTCCTATAGGAGTGAGGTGGGGTGATTTGGTATTGTAGTCCTTGATAATTCCACCTCATGGATCATTAAATGGCTACGGGGGCCCACAATATTCAATAACAGGATGGATCAGTGGTAGTTGATGCAGTCACTACCAGAGTGATAGTTATAGAGTTTGAGGAGCGTAGTGTAGTGTTGACAACAGAGCTGGTGGTTTAGTGCAGAGTTGACAGCAACGCAGATTCTTCAGTGACAGTGCAGATTCTAGTAGCAGTAAGAGACTCGGGAGACAGATGCATCATAATGAACACAATTGATTCAATATTTTGGATGTTTTTCAGTTGCATATGTTACAGTTGCAACAACAACATATGAGAAGGAGTTGCAATGAAGATGTACTTTTGGCAGTGGTATGATAGTTTCAACAACAACATAGTTGCAACGTATATCAGAGTTGTGCAATGGTTGGTGGGAAATATGGCCAGAAATCAGCAATGTGATAGGAGATGATGCAGAGGCAGGGTGTTGTGGAAGGGTGTGCAACACTAGAACACATTCCTCACTAAGAAGGAGTGTTAGTTTTTTGTAGCATCGGATGTGTTCTAGCCACGAAAATTGGTGGAGAGGCTAGAATACATGAGATCTCCAAAACATAGAAATAATTTCTGGAAATTCTACCTAGAAGTGTCTATTGGCATTATGATATTGTTGGGTTGTGTTATATTCTTTCCACGGCTAACCTACGTAGTGAATCGGGGGGTTAGGGGGG